>JASDQU010947874.1:65852-83051 GCA_032191745.1 Picea mariana
CTAATATGCCCCAATTAAGTGGTAATGAGCCAATATTAGGGCTTAACAATATGTTTTTTCTATTATGTTCCTATGGTCATTATTGATGGATTATAGATTTCACATCGATGAACACCCTGCTCTTCCTTGGACTTCCAACATCTATCTTAGAATACAAGGGTTTTTAACTTGTCCATGGTGGGAGATGGTATCACACCTCTTGGTAAGCGATACTTGGAGTTTCAAGTGTATATCATTGTCTTAAGATGATGTTTTATATGATAGACACTTTTTTTGGATGACATTTATTCTTCATGATAGATTGCCAACACCTTGGCAAAATATTCAATGGTTTTCACCCTTTTAGAGGATGATGGATTTTGTGGCACCCTTGGTGAGAGAACACTGGACTTTATAGTGTCTATTAAGGTTTTGAGGTCAAATTCTATGAGATATAAACTTGATCTAGTGTGGTTATTTCTCTCCATTGTGATTTTTTGGGCCCTTGAGGTTCGATAAGAGTGGAAAATCCACTCCTTGTTACACTTGACTCCATCACTTGAGCACATGGCTACTTGGTTCTATTTCAATATTGAGGTTGGACTTTATACTTACTTTACAACACATCTTCATATACCACTCCTTTTCTTGCACACATGTGGAGGAATTTCTCATGGATTTAGGTTATGGATGGTGTTTTTTGTACACATGTGGGAATTGTCGATGACATGGCACTTGATCTATGGTTTCTATTTAATGATGATAAAACTTATACCTTGAGATCCACCTCATCTATATTGATCTATGTTTATTGAATAAACTATTGGAGCCACGTGTGCCACTTGGAGGAGTTTACTTCCACATTCATTGACTTTGGTTACACTTTCGAGTTTGGACTTGATGACTTGGCATGTTCCACTTGAGTGCTCCACTTCTTGAGGAATATATTCACATGAGGGGATATTGTTTCACATGTTCCTATGTTATTTCTTAGGGGTTCCCACATATTTGGAGGATTTCCACCTTGGTATGGTGATAGAACATGCATATGGATGAGGTATCCTTACACAACTTTCTATTTCATCTTGATGAGGGCACTTACACCACTTGAGTGTCTATTTGGTCCTTCCCCACTACTTCTATCTTTGGATAATGCATGAATTTCCACTTGGACACATGTTGACTCATTCTACTCATGTAGTGATCTAATATGCATTACATGTGTGTGTATAAGGTTGATTTCTTACACATGCACACAAGGATCAAGTTTTCTGGATTATTTCATGTCTATATTACACTTGGACACATCATCTAGGAGGGAAAACCTTTCATTTTGTTATTTTATATCCTAGACTTGGTTTGTCCTCAAACAAAGAAGGCACCCTTATTTATCAGCTCTATTTTTAGAAGTTTGTTGTAACTAAATCATTCTTTATTCATTGTTCAATTGGTTATTGGAGTTAGTCAAGTGAGAATAACAAATTATTTGTTTCCTAGAAATATTTTATTGGAGGAAGATGAGGATCTCAACAAACTTATTTCTACTTTTAGTAAGCAAGTAGTTGACATTAGTATTGTATTGTAATTTTTGGAGGAAAACAAATATTGTTTTATTGTATGAGGAATATGGAGCTCAAACCTATATAAGGGTTTTCTCTCTCCATTTGGAACTTAGGAATTTTTGGTGTAAATGAAAGAAGATATAAGCTATTGGAATACAAGTTGTATTTACTTTGTTTAAGATATTTTGTAATACTAGTAAAACTTTTTATGTGTGGCTATTTGTTCTAGGCACTATATTGGAAGTTTGTTTATAGGTGCATGGATGACAAATACAAATCAAGAGCCAAAGAAAGGTACATGTATCTAATTGGAAATGGAAAGCGTAACTATTTTCCTCCCTCTTATATCCCTTTTGTGTCATTTACCTTCAATATAAAACATTATGCACTTTACATCAATTTATTAGGTGTATTTTTAGATAAGCTTTGGTAGGGTACACCTTTGAAGTTTTCCTTAAGTAGTGTATCTGTTATAAACCCTCTCCATCATTACTTTTGTAAATCAAAAAACCAAGTTAGGGGTTATAATTATACACATAAATTGATTTGTTTTTGTCCCCTAATCCATTTTAGAACCATCCTCTAAAATTTCTATATGACTCAATTACACAAGAAAGTAAGGAAATAGTCTCTCTTTCATCCACCATTCCCCAACAATATAAATTCATCTTTCCTTTTCATTTGTTTTTATTGTTGCTAAGATTTATCATATTCCCACTATATACTACATACACATTGAGATTAGTAACCAATAGGGAATACCCCCTTGGTTAGGATTCCATTTTACCTTATTCTAAAGTGCATAATAAGTATGGTGAGGTGACGTGGAGGAAACGGTGGCCAACCTCTTAGTTCTACAAGTCTTCACCTAGGTTTTAGGACTTTACATTTTTGTGTGATATATGGTATGGTAACAAGATGAAATTTACAACTTATTCATACATTCTTGGTGTGGTCTCTTTTCAACCTCTACAAGCAGAGGAGGTAGAAAAAAATTGAGACGAGTTCAAATGGAGGCATTTTGGTTAAAAGGGAACCTAAAACAAAAAGCACACAAGGGTGCATGTTATTTTGTTTTCTGTATAAGTGTGGAAAGGAAAGAAATAGATCAAGAATAATAATGAGGGGGGGGATAATTTGAATTAAATGGTTCAAGAAATGGTTGTTTTCTTGGAATTTTGACTACACAAATGTTTCCCACTATTTTTTTGCAAAATCATAAATGAATTATGTTGAAGAGTTGTGATATATGTGACAACCTCTTGGGAATTTGCTTGGAATTAATTTTTGAAGAGGTAAATGATTGAAGATGTTAATTATATTTTTTGTTGAATCTAAAGAACAAGTTATTTGTATATTTTACAATGTGTACCTTCACCAAATATGATATTTGTATTTGAAGTTTTTTTAGTATGATAACCCTATCAAAATTATATACATAATAGCAAAGTGATGTGAAGGTTTTTCACAAAATAGTGAAGAAAATTGGGGAAATTATTCAGGAGAGAAATTACCACTTATGTTATTCTTTCATGTATTGTCATAATTTATAGTTATTTGAAATCATTTGTTGTATTAATAGAATGTAATAGAAATTACTACAATAAAATCAATGGAATACGTGTTGGTTAATGAAAAAAACTTGGAAATATTGGTGTCTGGTATAAGTCTATAAAGAATGCAAACTAGTACAATATTTTCCATTAAAGATCTTACGTTTAGGTGGAAAAAAAATTCCACATTACCTCTCTCATATATTCTCTTTTATTTGAATTCAAATCCTACTACATGTACACTCATTCTATAAGAGAAATATCAAGCAAATTGAGAAATAAAAATGATTGTTGAGATTCAAGGTTATAGAAAATTGACTGTTGAGATTCAAAGTTATAGTCATGTATGTCGAACAAATATTAATTGACAAGTTGTACCTCTATTGAAGTATCTACATTTTTATTGTGTCTAGACCCATATGTAATGTCCCCATTTTGGGACATTATAACATTACAACATTTCAGAGTGTTATGCCTACCCGAGTAGCCAGATAGGGGTGACACAGAGTTCAAGAGATATTGAGGGGTTTATCTGGGCCCAACTTGTATCGTTCATCATCAGGATCCATTTTTCATAGTTGGGATTTGGTAAAGGAAGGGTAAAGCAACCTAATTCATTATGCACTGTTATGATTTGATGTTGAGAGTTCCCAAATAAGGAAGAGAGTCGACCTTGCTATAGTTTGGATTTCTGGAGGAAACCACCACCATTGATCGGTTTCGATGTTGAGAGACACACCCTAGCCCATCGGAGATACCAACCAAGTATTTCACTGAGCTATTCAAGAGAATCCAATATAGTGTGCATAGCTCATCTAGTGAGGGCACAAGTCATATTTAGGGTTTGATGAGTTCCATGAGGATAGAGCTTTGATTACTTTTTCCTTTCGACACAATTGAGATCCAGCTAGGGCGCTTAGATTGAGCTACTTCCCATCAAACTCTGATGATGGAATCATTTATAGAGCACCATCCAGCCATTTAGGGCACAACTCTTATAGATAGACAGTTGAGGGTTGCATGCAGAGTATCAGAGAAGATCCGGGAAAATCCTTCCGACCTAGTTCCTTATTTGGTGAGACGATCGTTTTGAGCCCTATAGCGGCAGATTCCATTGGTGGAATCCTTTGGGTGCATCTAGTGTCCCAGAAGGCATGCAAACCCCCCAAGGGTCTAGATCCAGTGCCTCAGAGACCAGATCTGAGATCCAACACTCATCCATTCCAGTCTAGAGGCCAGGGCACTTCTATTGGAGCGGTTTCTAGCACATTCCAATGGTCTATTCTTCTGGACGATTTTTCCAGCTAGTAGCGGTTACCGTACTTCTCCGGAATCACATATTTTTGTCGATCTATTTGTGCATGCATCATATCTTCTATCATCTTCTGATAATGGGTATTTTGATGTTATTTTCTTATATTCTAGTGATGATCCACGAGATCTAGCTGGCGATTATATTCTATATTTCTATTATGTTATTGTATTTCCATGCTTGAGTCGTATAATACATGTTATTGAGAAATTGATGTTCTTTACTTCTGCATGCATCCTTATATGCTATTTAAACCATAAATATGCAACATGCACATGCAATAACCAACATGCACATGCAGTAACCCACAGGCACATGCAATAACCATCAAGATCTCAAACATACAACTGAAATGCATCCAGAAACCCCCCAGTGTATCAGATATGCAAGACAAAACATTAGATCAGTAGTAAATATCTTGATCAACGAGATTAGGGATATTATAGTGGTATCATAGCTTTAGTCCTACCAGCCTGTGACTAAAATTTATGAGTTCATTGGGTGACCTAGAAGACCAATAGGACGTGGGGAGATAGATATGAGTGACCAGAGGGCAGTGGTAAGGCTCCCATGGAACACGAGGAAACCTTCATGTTGGTTATCAATGATATAATAGCTAGTCAATGAACTATGTCTCAGTCCTTGGCTTAGGTGGCCGAGAGATTGGCTATGGTGGATATCACGGGCACACAAGCCCCACATGCAACATAGGGGAACTCGAAGGCAAGCAGTAGACCCTAGACACCTACTCGCACATACACATCTTTGAGTAGGATTCCAAGACCATGGTTCCCTAGTTTTCAGAGGGCACCCCTAGCAGTAGCACAATAGTCGTTACCGTAGATTCTACCCACTCAGGCGAAAGACTTTGCAGAGTACAAGAGGGAGTATGCAGCGTTGGGTCCTGACTTTCATCATGACATGACATTGGTCGAGTATTGTGGAATTAGGGGCATGGAACATCCCAAAGAACTTCAAAGAGGAGGAGAACAACAAAAATAGGTAAATAACATAGATTTCATCCGAAAAGTTGGTAAACTCACCATACCTTCTTTTGACGGATCATCCAAATGCATTGCCAAAGCTAGGGTACAAAAGTTAGACATGTACTACAAGCTCAACCAGATGATCGAGACGGAGGCTAGTGACTCTTTTGCATTTGAAGAACAGTGGGATGGACAGGATGATAGTGCATATCCTTCATCTTCCCCATCAAGAAATGTTTAGGATTCAACACTTCAGCATACTAGTGACACTTGTGAGGATTCATATGTGTTGACACTTAGACATGATGAGATTAGGAGGTTGGATGACCTACCTATGAGTGTAAACATGGCTTCCAGGAAGTCATGTATGGAGGATGATGATCTTCCTATGACGAGTGAGCCACATTTTTCATCTTCTCAGTCATATATGCTAGCCATGACACATGAGAATATTAGTGGAATTCCTGATATGGTAGAGGAGACTTGTGTGGGGATTGTACGCAAGGGACATATGGATCTACAGGCCCAGGAGGAGAGGTATGTCTTGGAGATAGTTGACCTTACACATACCTATCAGTATGAGGAGAGTGATTCACCACTCTTGGAGATTCCATTGATGGACCGGGTTTTGGAGACCAATATCTTGTTGGGACACTTACTCCCAGGATTGATCTACAATGATGATGATACACTCCTTATTGGTTGGGATGACCATAACATGTATCTGGACACATCTGTATGGGATCCAGGTTTAGATGATATTAGTAGGGTGAGTGCACAGGAGGATACAATTTCCCATATAGGATATAGTGCAATTCATATGGGGGTAGCAGTTGGTAATGGTGTGAAGTGGCCTACAGGAGGACTCAGTAGCATAGTGGACAGTGGGCAGTTCAGTGCCTTATATTTTGAGGAGTGTGTTGTTGGGGATTCCATTGTTGACACTAGCAGTGAGAGGCATGAGTAGGATTGTGACTGTTATCGGACAAATCGATAGGTGCAGACACTAATATATCTCCCTAGATCCACCTAGATCTAGAACAAAACAGGACAGGACACAACTCTTTCCCTAAGTTTTAGTCATTGAATCTACTAAAGAGAAGGAATGCATGACATACCTTGATATCTCTTCCTTAGGTCTCTATTGTTCCCACTTCACTCCAATGCTCTTGTGATGTCAATTCCAAGGCAACACAAACCAACCAAAGTGAAGATACCAAAGTATATTCAATGTCAACTTATGCATATGATCAAGGAATTATGCTATAAAATAAGAGTAATTTTCTGGGAAAGGGACATGCCACTGTATTGTATTAAATGAAAGTAGAAGATACAACTTGATCACCTTGATGTCACAGGCTTCCTTTCAGTGACCCTTGGTTCCAACACACACACTTGCTCTGCACTAGTATGAAGAAGATCCAATTCCTCTTGATATACCAAATAGAGTCTTCAAGCTTCTATCCAAGCAGGGTTCTTCACACAATTCTTTCACCAATTCTTCATTAAATCTTGCTTAACCTTTTCCATGAGAAACCTTTCAATATATAGAAGGAGAGATGGTTACATGGATGAGTATGATCCCACCAAATCTGAGAAGTCAGTAGAATGACAACCATATGAATGTCAACTCATTTTCTAGAAGATCCCCTTCTAAAACCTTTGTGACATCTTCTTCTTTCCAAGCTTAAAAATAGTTTCAGACCCTATATATGGAGTAGAATACGAGAATTTCACACCCTAAGTGTGGGTGGCCTGTGAGAATGAAGGATTATTGCACCCTATACCATAGGCATCCTGCGAACACACCTTAAAAATATGTTTTTGGAAGAAGACATGAGCTAGTTTTCTCAGGCAAAAAGTCCTTGTTGGGAGACTAAACACATCACTATTGAGACATCACCAGAGTGACCAAAATCATGTGTAACAGAATGCCCCCCAAAGTACGAGGTCAAAATCTCTGACATCTAAAATACTTTGTAAGCTACGTGTGTGTGTCAGAAACCAGGAGCACACCTAATCGGAAACCTGCAACAACCAAGCATCTATAGAATATAATACCAATTATGAGGTAGGAATTCCCATACTCAGATCAAAAATGAATAAATTCACAAATGTAGGTCATGTCCACCAACCATACACCATGGATCCATGTCATCAAAATGCTGCATAGCCACTAGGAATACAATGTGGATCTATGTGAGAAGACTTAAATTAAGACGACATATCCACATTACATACAAAGTGGATCTATGTGATGATACAAATCATCACTCCATAGCATCCTAGATAAAAAAGATGAGACCCAAGGTCTTCAATCCCGTCACCTGAAAGTACAAATCTAGCCATGCGATTACACATGTTGAAGTCGAACATGGTAGAAACCACTTGATTACCAATAATTGATGAAAACCATTAACAAGTGCGAGGGAAATAATCATTGATGTCAATGAATCCCAAGGTACCGAAGTACAATCCGAATGAATGAGAATAAATGAGCTGAAGACGAGCACCCGAAGGAATAACTCGATCAGGGATCAATGATGTGAAACCCCTGTCGAAAGCGAAGAGACCTGCCATTAAGGCATGCAGGCTCTAATGTACTAAATAATTTATAAGTCTTGTTTCTAGATAATGAGTTGGAGTCAATAGAACAAGACTTGTCATAGGAGGGCCTTGATGTATCCCCCATCAATGACATGAAATATGTAATAGATTTTGAGGGTGAAGCAGAGTATGAATACAAGTTGAAATGGACACAAGGAAGGCCGACATAGTAAGAATGGACAACTACAAATGGCCAACTCAATAGAGGGCACGTGTGAACTTCTCTTGAACATATGAATGACATGACCAAGGACTTAGCAGCACTGACTCAAAGACAACCCAAGCTACAACCTTGTAGCAATTCGAACAAGAGACAAATGGATTTCCCAACCTGGATTCAAATGATGAATAGGGGGTATCATGTTCAAGAGGGACACTTACTGCCATTAATATGAATACGAAAACACATCCCTTTCCCAAAATTTCCCCCACCATTTCTGGTGAGTACCTCTTTATTTTTACGCAAGCTTGAGGAGGATAACATATGCTTGTTGATGTAAGCTCATCCTTCGGACAATTCCCTCGGAGTATGTTTAAAAAACCCTATGAAGGAGTGGTTCGGTCCCATTACAAGTCTGTCGATGTTTGTTTAACAAGTCCAAGGATAGAAAACTCGGGAGTTTTTCATGTTTTGAGAGTCTGAAAAACACGTAAAGAGAACTCTCCCAGTTCAATTTTCGTAAATAAATCCAACAAGACCGAAAAAGTGATAAACTATCACTCGTCGAACATTTTATTCAGATACTTTAACGAGCATGAAGAGAACAAGATCACTCGACAATATTTTCATTTTTACGAAGCATGAAAATATCTGAAAGGATACTCCTCTAGGGTCGTCGTTTTCATGTTACCATATGAGTATGAAAAGACGAGAAAAAGTATACTCGGTTATGTTCTCATATATTTTTGAGCGTGAGAACAAACGAAGACTGAGCTTGGCGTTTCTCTAAAAACCCTAGAAACCAGTCATACATGCGACAAAAAGAAAAAACATCCGTACTCCTTCGTTTGGACATCAAAGTTGCAATATCTGCAAAAACCACACTCATAGGACTATTAGGGCATTAGGTTTTATAGACAAAATAATATAAAAAATCAACAAAAATGGTAAAAAGTGAATAAATATGGGTAAAAAGGGATTTTACCATTTCATTGTGATTTTGCCAAAAACTTTACCCAATACACCTCATTTTCCCCCAAATTTGTTTACTCGATTGTGGGAGGCACAAGTGACCATTTGGCGGACCATCTCCGCCAACGAGGTAAGATCTTAATCTCTCACCTTTTCCATGGATTATTTTTAGTTTTCATTGGCAATTTTCAGGGTTTTGGGTCCATTTTAGGGCCATAACTTGCACCCGATCATTCTCATAGGATAGCCATGTGGGGCCTGTGAGAATATAGAATTATTGCAAGTAGACTTAAGGGCACCTACAAGAATCTCTCACTGTGCTAAAGGGGTACCTGCGGGGGTCAAAAAATGAATTTTAAAATTGTCTATTGCTCAATAAAAATTATGCTAAGGTTTGAAATAAGTTGTTGACCCTTCTCTTATGGATCTTGTGCAGGTATTTGAACATCACAATGCTGGAGTAGCGAGAAAGAGAACATGAGGAAGAGGATTCCATTGCCAGGAATGACCTGGGCACCATCGCTGCCCTTCGAGACTGCGGGCTCTTGAAATTATTTAGGATTTTGGGCATGAGGGCTCAACTTAGATTGTTGGAATACCTGGTCCATATGTGGGACGTAGACCAATAGTTGTTTCATGTGGGAGTCCACACATTGACCCTAGATATCGAGGATATATATTTTCTAATAGGGTTATCACGACATGGATACCATGCTAGCTTGACTGGTGGTTGTGGGGATAGACTCCCTATGAGTGAGTATTGTCATAGGTACTATGTTCCTGAGGTAGAAAGAAGCAAGGGAAAAGTTTCTATTTGGGGGGTCCAAGACTTAACCTTGTGAACCATTTTGTTCACTATAGCATGCATGGCCGGGAGCACGGCTCCACACATGGCTCTCTAGAGCTACTTCCAATATGCCATAGAGTGCACAGAGCCATGAGTCTTCAACTGGTCAGATGTAGTTCTCCATAGTGTGAAGAGGCAATTGACGAAGTGCAGGAGGGGAAACTTGAAGCAATTTGGGTACGGATAACTATTGGTGTCCGTCTTCCTTGAAAGGGTTCCATTGTTGAGACTATAGTGTCCCCAAGGCCTAGCCCCATTGTAAACCAAGTTCTGAAAGGAATTGTCTTTATGTTTTATAGGCTGGTGATCCAAGTTATTATAAGCTAGAGACTTATGTGTTTGTTAGGCCAGGGAGCCTAAGTGTTGAACGCCAGGATCCTATTGTTGTACTTGTATGTATGCAGAACATTTAATAAAATACAAACACCGCCAGGTGCAGACCGACCACGATGAATGAGTGAAGGGGGACTGAGCATCCACAGAGTGGGAAAGGAATTAGGGGCTGAAAGGTGGGAAAGGGGCTAAGTGTTGAGCCTGGGGGCTAAGCCTGGGAACAATATTTTAATATTATTCCAAAAGAACATGTGCATTTTATGTTTCATTTCATCCTAAGTTTTGGAAAGGGTAAGCATGCCAAGGGGATGCATGTTGATGGAACACATGTAGTTCCAAGGGTGANGTTTTGGGCCAGTTGGAGAAGGTGGGTGGCCACCGATATCCACCTGGATCACTTGACTGGTGGTTGTGGGGATAGACTCCCTATGAGTGAGTATTGTCATAGGTACTATGTTCCTGAGGTAGAAAGAAGCAAGGGAAAGGTTTCTATTTGGGGGGTCCAAGACTTAACCTTGTGAACCATTTTGTTCACTATAGCATGCATGGTCGGGAGCACGGCTCCACACATGGCTCTCTAGAGCTACTTCCAATATGCCATAGAGTGCACAGAGCCATGAGTCTTCAACTGGTCATATGTAGTTCTCCATAGTGTGAAGAGGCAATTGACGAAGTGCAGGAGGGGAAACTTGAAGAAATTTGGGTACGGATAACTGTTGGTGTCCTTCTTCCTTGAAAGGGTTCCATTGTTGAGACTATAGTGTCCCCAAGGCCTAGCCCCGTTGTAAACCAAGTTCTGAAAGAAATTGTCTTTATGTTTTATAGGCTGGTGATCCAAGTTATTATAAGCTAGAGACTTATGTGTTTGTTAGGCTAGGGAGCCTAAGTGTTGAACGCCAGGATCCTGTTGTTGTACTTGTATGTATGCAGAACATTTAATAAAATATAAACACCGCCAGGTGCAGACCGACCACGATGAATGAGTGAAGGGGGACTGAGCATCCACAGAGTGGGAAAGGAATTAGGGGCTGAAAGGTGGGAAAGGGGCTAAGTGTTGAGCCTGGGGGCTAAGCCTAGGGGGATTAAGCCTGGGAACAATATTTTAATATTATTCCAAAAGAACATGTGCATTTTATGTTTCATTTCATCCTAAGTTTTGGAAAGGGTAAGCATGCCAAGGGGATGCATGTTGATGGAACACATGTAGTTCCAAGGGTGACAAGTGTCAGCCCTGGTGCATACAAATAAAATGGCTAGGAGGAGTCATGAGAGGAGCTCTCCTCCATTCTACCTGATGGTCTAAAGGTAAACGATGGGACCTTTGCAAAAGAATACCAGAGGTGGATCCTTGAAAGCCCAAAATCCTATGTTGACTTCTGAGATAGCCAATACCACCCCTGTCTAAACAGTTTGAACCTGTGTTAACCCTGCGTGGATTGTTTGTCATGCATCCCTGAAAACTAGAGCGTGAGTCTATTCTATGCTGGTGGATTAGGAAATAGAAGTGACCAGCCATTGTTGAACCCGTTGGGAAGCCCGTGTCTATTTTCCCCGTGATTTTTTGTGACCATGCAATGCTGGACTACGTGGGGTCTTGTTGGCCAGTGGTGCAACACTCTCTCCAGGTGAGAGAGTGTGCAAAGGAAGGAGAGGACTCCTGGAAGGAACCCTGTAGCTTCCACATAGCTCAGAGACTTCCGGTTCGGCCTGTTCCTGTAACCCAAGGCAAGGGAGATTAGCAGCCGAAGGACTGTCCAGGTGACAAAGAAGGTGTATACTCCTGGGGTGGGACAGGCATGTGGGGAATGAGGGTCTGTGGGTAGTGAGCATGGGAGGTTCCTTGGAGAGAATCCCTTCCTTGTGGTTGTGTGTTGTTTTCCCTGTAACCTCAGCCTAGCCTAGATTTCCTTGCCTTGGGGTGGAGCTTAGTCCCAGCTCGGGGGTGACCCACTGCTGAGTTGATGAGCAGTGTGGTCTAAGGTTGGGAGGTTTGTGGAAGGCATTCACTTGGTTGGTGGAATCTACCACTGTTTTACAGATAAGTACCAGATGATGCTTTAATTATGTTTTGTATCTCTGTGTATTATAATCATCATGCATTTGGATTAATGTATTTTCCATGGATTATTTTTGTTAAAAATGGTTCTTATGCTTACTCTGAGCTTAAATGTATTTATTTTATTAAATGCATGTGATTAACTATTAATGAGAATGTGTTATTCCACATAGTAACACCTACACGATAGCCAAGGTGCGCTACAGTTACTCTAGGTTATCTACCAGAGTGATTTTATAGTACCCTTGGTAGCCGAGTGAAAGGTGTGCTACAGTTTGGTATCAGAGTGATTAAACAAAGTAGCAGAAAATGTGTGCTACAGTTTGGTATCAGAGCCAAGGTTTCGACATTGAGCCTATATGGGCCAGTAGAGCAGTCTTTGGACCGAGAATGCGAGGGGAAATTGGGTCTGGAAGGCCAATTTCGGACCCTGGTTTACTCCAAAATGTTAAGGAGTTACTTGACGATTTTTTAAAGCTCAGGAGGTATAGCGGCGTTATGAAACCGCAACCATTGTGGTATGAGTCCACATGGAGAGAGGACTCCACACCGGTGGTGTGGAAGCTCTAGAATCTATTCAGAAGGGAAGGCGAACCCTTGTGAGCCGTCAGATATTGAGCAAATTACCTGACAACTGTTGGATTGGTAGAGAGTTGCAAGGAGTTTTAAAGCTTCGTGAATAGGAGGGTGAAAGTCCTGAAAGGAGTTGGCTTATCGGGATATCGACGTTTGGGATATCAGAGTTCTCGAGGTCGAGAAGGTCGGGACATTTCAAGTTCTGAAATAATGAGAGGGAATCTGAGTCATCCGTCTAAGGAAGGATGCGTGTCGTGTGATCGTCCAATTCGGAGATCCGGACACCCAGACTCACATAGGTGAGCATTTTTGACCTTGCACTGGGTGAAGTCCTGAGATTTGATCTGAGCCGTCCAACAGTTGAGACACGTGGTAGAGATCAAGCAACCCGTTAGTATACGGGATACCAGGGTTTTGAGTTGACAAAGGATTTTTTCATCGGGGAAAGTCCCGGTAGAAAAGTCAAATAGGCACATCGGGGTTCGGCGTTTCGCGAATCCTGAAGACAAGGCACCCGGAGCATCTGAAATCGCAAAATCGTGAAATAGCGAGAAGCAGTGAGGATCATCCATTCTTGGGGACACGTGGTTGATATCGAGGCAGTCGGGAAAGTTTCGGAAGAAGAGTCATCCATAAGGAAATCAGGGTTCGAGGAATCGTGAATCCTGAGGACATATGTGTTTCGGCATTGGAAAGTCCGAAACCCCAATAGGAGGTATGACTGTGGTCATATAAGGGGAGGTCCTGTGAAACACGAGTCTAGTTTGGAGGGCTAACGGGAGTTAGAGTGCATCTGCATTTGGAAGCCCAAAACCCCGAAAGGATCTATGCCATAGATCTGAGAAAGAGATGACCGTTGGATTCCATGCTTGGATTGAACTTGGATGCATGAATGTGTACCATGTGCCAGTGAGTTGAGAAGACATGTGAGAGTGGTGGGACCTGATGACGTCGTTAAAAGTGACATGGACCCTCCTAAACGTACCACATGCCATGGTGGTGAAGGGCGACAGCTATGCTGTGGGCCTGGAGAATAAAGTAATTCACAATTTCGAGGACTCGCGAGATAAGGGCATGGGAGCTCGACATTGAAACTCACGAAGTCACGAAGTAGCGAGAACGAGAGGAGAAAAGTCAACATCGCTTCTCGTAGTTTCGTGAAAGGGAGGTACCAGGGTTGGATGCCACAACTCATGAAGGTGCGAGTAGCGAAGAGTTCTAGCACTTATCCCTAGACTACGGTCATGCGTAGAAAACGCTAGCGAGGAGGGATCCATACTTGTGTCGCATCTCAGGTATCGATGTTTAGAGGAAATGAGTTGAGGGTCTTCGACTCACGAACTCGCGAGATCGTGAGTTGCAAAAAGGGTGACTTTGGTTACGAATATTTAACTGTTGGAACTTCATGGACTGAGATTCCAAAGTCCGAAGTCCCAGAATTGCAGAGCCAAGTAGAGCTCAGAAAAGTCGTGAAATTGAAACATTTTCTTAACATCGATTGTTATGAAATATGAGGAATTGTCAAGAAACAAAGGCTTGACAAATTCTAATCATCTGCGCATTTGTATTGCAGCAGGTTGACGAGTGCCAAAACTGATTTGAATTGCCACAAAGTGCAAAGAAATGGAAGAGACACATAATTCTTCCAGTTCAAAAAATGAAGCTGAGAAGAGATAGCATGGAACTTTTGGTATGAAGAGTGCGCATATCCAGCGCAAGGAGTGCTTATAGAGGGAACTTGTTTTAAGTTCGAAAGACTCAAGGAGACGAGCGTAGAGGGTGCCAGGAGGACACCATAAAGTCTTTGGAAAACACTGAAGGGTCAAGTCCCTTTGAGACTGATTAAGTTAATAGCTCTGAGAGAAACAGAGCAAGTTCACACGCCAAGCGCAAGTGCGCGGCAAGGTGAAGTTAAAATTTCACTAAACGAAGCTCGGAAGGGAAAACACCATCGAAGCCTTCGAATTATTTGAAATCCTTCAAGTTAGGGAGGAAGTCAATTCTAGAAGAATTGATGCCAAGATATTTGGAAAGAAGTCATTTAGAATTTGAACGAACGGTCAGAATTCTCTGTGGAGAACTCGCGAAATCACGGGGGACCATAAGATAGCCAAAAGTTGGAAGGTGATTAGTGGATGGAGAAACTCGCCACTCTAGGATCCAGAATAAAATGGGTCATTGATTGTGGTTGGTTTGAACCATTGGATCATTTCATAAATTCATGGATCGTGAACTTGGAGCACAGGCCAAATTCTTGGTCACTCCAAGTCCCAAATCATGAAAAGATATTAACAAGGATAGAATCGGATGGTGGAGTGCTTCCAGGAAGAAGTGCCAAAAAACCGTGAGCCGTCGGATCCATCCAAATGCAAGGAAGATAACGCTAAGAGTTATTCAGTACTCGAAGTCTCACAGGAGGTATTGAACCGTCAATCTCAGCGAAGATCGAGCCGTTGATTCCTTTCATCGGGAATTCAGAGATTCAAAAGTTGGGAGGACAGAGGAAGTTGTTCTTAAAAACCCTAAAATGAAAACTTACGATTCGCGAGGAAAGATCTAGACCATTGAATCACGGTGCATGTCAGTCGTTGATCTGACACACTTGAATTTCATGAAGACGGAAGTTGAAAGAGGGAAGAGAATTGATTTCTAATTTTGTGAACCGTGAAGCCCCGATTCACGAGAAAAAGGATCCACGTAGTTGGATTACGAGGATCTTTGAGTTGTTGGATCTGACTCATGTAGATTTTGGAAAACTAGAGACCAGAAGAAAAGTAGGGGAAACTGTTTTTCGAAACCCCGAAATGCGAATTGTCGATTCGCAAGGAATTGACCGGGACCGTCAAACTCGAAAAGCTATGGACCTTTGATCTAAGGCAACAGGGGTTCGGGAGTTCAGACCTCAGGAGAAAGGGGGAGACCTAATCCTTGAATTTTGCTAGAGGTCACACCGGTGGAAGTTAAAGGAAGAGCTAAGACACGCTAGACTCTTGTTTCAGATTTCGGGGATAGAGAGAGTCGAGGGTGACTCATATCGAAACACCCGATATGTGAAATCCTGAAACACCTTTTTGGATAGGTGTGTGGTCATAGCCAGTGGCCATGTAGGAGAAACTAGTAGGAATCCTGGAAGAATTGAATGTTTCTGGGATCCGCAAGAAAAAAGGTTATAGGGAGAAAGAAGTTGCTGCAATTTGTGGTAGCAAGTATGTTATGTCTTGATTGGCCAGCCCAAGGAAAGAATGCTTGCATGTCGTAGGTGTTGTTGGTAATTTTGCTACCTCATGAAGGAAGCAACAGAGAGATGAAGAGTTGGTTATAAGTCTGATAAAAGAAGCATGAAAGCTTCTACTGCTATCAGATATTCAGGTAGTATAATTTTAATGGCAGTCATGTAGGTATGAGTTTTATCACTCTTTTTGCATAATTGTTGAAAGGAAATTATGGTAAGAATTTCCTCAGCCAGAGCTATGTTATTAAATCACATGATTATATTATTTGAATGCATACCACCGGATGTGGTAAAGGCTGTAGGCCTATATTAATTCAAATATTTTTATCTTCTGAATGCACACATCGACATAGTAGAATGTTATGTTAATTTGGTTATGGGGTAATAACCAAAGAATTAAAAGATAAGAACTTGTTACAAGAATGAATGCAAGAAAGCTAGTCATGTATGAGACCAGGACATGGTTGGATATGGCAAGGTACATATATGGAAATATTCTAAGCCACACCAGGTACCAGAAGCTTCCTACTTTTGAATAAACTTGGGCTGCAACCTTTTTGCTAACACTAACAAATACCGCAGAATTATATTCTTGGTGTAATGTTCGGGTCAGAAAGGAAGGCATCCAATTAATTGGAAAGATAATAGGAAGTGTATGGAGAATGTGGCAACACATTGGCCAAAATTCCAACCCATGGATGGTGAGATACATGACTGAGATAGAGAGCATTATGTAATTCAATGCAAGGTGCACTGAATAAGAATGCGTTGAGAATCACACTCATGCATAATAAGTGATATAATTGCATACTAAGTGCAATGGTTGAATATGTTTGGTAAGTACATGTGTATATATTATTGCATGGAAATAATTATGTTGATGGATGAAATGTTGCTAACCCCTGAAATTGAGAACATTTTAGGAACTGTTAAACACTGCAACAGGAAAGTTACAAGCCAGGTAGTCACAAGAATGGAGACTACATAAAATTTTATGTTCAGAAAATTGAAATAATGAACTTAC
>JASDQU010947874.1:97306-113936 GCA_032191745.1 Picea mariana
GCGCCCCCACCAACATTTAATTGACTGATATGAAGGAAAGAACTCCAGGGATTTTTGTCATTCACCAAGCTCTTTTTCCTCCTTGGTTCTCTCGACATCCTGTCCATTCTTGCGGTGAACCTCCTCCCGTCGCCTCCCTCCCTCTATTGGACACTTCTCTCATTCCTTTTCACATGAGTAACTCCATTAGCTTGGAATTCACCTCGGTCACCTCGTCTTCACTGTTATTCTTCAATCATGCCCAGAGATTGTGGCAAACCCAAAAAGGGGCCTCTGTATTACAGTTTCGTTGTGAGGCGCAACCGCTCTGACCCTTCGCAACCCCTCCCTCCGATCGGATCCCCTAGAAGAGGCCAGAATTGGACCGAGACTCCCCCTCCCTCCCATCATGTCAAAAACTTGCCACCTTCCCCTTTTGAAAATATGGATGGAATGGGAAGCTTCCCAGTGGAAGAATAAATTCCTCCTCCTGTGGAGCAGCCCTTGAACGCCCCCGTTCGAGCCCAATATCATCACCAGGCCCCAAGCTTGGCCTATGGAGCATGGAAGCTTCATGGTGGAGGAAGAAATTCCCCCAATTGGCTGGTAGATTGGATTGCCAAGAACTCTAGCCCTAGGCTGGACGAGGAAGCAAAAGCGGAAGAGGAAGCAGAAGCAGAAGCAGACTATGGATACAGTGGAAGTGGAGGGGAAAATCGAGCAGACTATGCCCAACCCTCATCGCCTTTCGGACGACCACCTGCAATTAATATTTGAGATACAAAGACTCCTAGAGGAGCAAACTCAGTATCAATGCACTCTTAGCTGGCACATGGACATCCTGTTCGATGCCTTGTCAAATGCCCCAGAGAAAATGCACTATCCAACCTGTAGACATAAGTTTGTCTTCACCTACAACACCGATGGACGTTCAAGTTTGCCAAATATATAGCTTCTCTCTCAGTTTACATTCCAGGACTCGACTATTTTCAATTTTGTTAAGTTTTATGACCTATAACTACAACCATGGTGGCCATGAGCTCTGGTACATGACACAAGATATGTCCAATATTAGTAATATGACATCTGGCATGATGAACTGTGAAAAAACTCTTAAGTTTATCAAATATTTTGTCAAAACACCTATTATGATTTCCCTGCTATAGCAGAACAAGTGGCAAACAAGGATTATTGTATTTTTTTGAAGCTCTTAAGATAATACATATTTTCTCTTTTATTTACAAACAAAATTATATTTTATGAGTATATTTATTTGTTCCCTTTAAAATAAAATAGTTGTATTTTATAGATTGAAACCATATAAATTAATTTATATACTTTCAACCTACGTTTCTTATTTCAAAGTTCTTAATTAAAAAATAAAAATATTTGTTTTATATAATTAAAATTTTATTCTTTTTATTTCAAAGTTCCTAATAAAAAAATAATTCAAATATTTATTCTAGATAATTCCAACGTCTTATCCTACTTTTTATTTCAAAGTTTTGAATAACAAAAAAACAATTCAAAATATTTATTTTTTCTCCCAAAAATTATTGATTTACTTTGAGATGATATAATAATTAAGTCATTAAATTATAACTATATAATTTACACATAATTTCAATAAATCAAAATTCAAAATTTATCACTTTAAAATACCTTTACAACCACACAAGTTACAACACTTCAAAAAGTCTTCATATCGAAAGAAGTTCCTAAGGAGTACATAGAACCTTTCCATTTCCTCTTCCTCATGGCTAATATGCATTAGTAGTTAGTTAATTCATCCCTTCTTTCTAGTCCCTCAAATGCAATCCCATTGTCATATTCATATTTATTTCATTCGATGCTCCGATCATCAAGTCATTCCCCACCCCAACAAAGTTCTTCTTCAATGTCAAAGATTTAATAAATTTATCCCACTACGTCCTCCCACATGGCCAACTGGGAAACACTACTCTCTAGAGTTCACCTTCATGTCTATACAACCTTAGTAAATTTGTAGTCTTCTACTCTTCAGACCAAATGGTGGTAGTAAATTTGTAGTCTTCTACTCTTCAGACCAAATGGTGGTAAGTTATGGACAAGTTATTTGAGATAAATTATATATGCCCTTTTCTTAGAAAGAGTCAATCAATCCATCATGTTGTTTGTATGCTTCACCATAGCCAACCCAAGGGTTGAATCCAATTCTTACCTTTTTTCCATTCACTACCTTACACAACAATCAATTTTCAATCAAAGGAACGACTAAGAAAATGGCCTTCCATAATATTGATACATTGTCGATGCTTTTGGAAGTAATTCTAATCTACTCCTTGATTGTGGTAGGCTCAATATATTTTCGTGTAATGACTTGAATCCATAGTACCTTATTAGAGATTAGCCTCCACAAATTCTTGGTTTCCAAGTCCTTCCAAAAAAATTTTAAGCCCCCAATAAGTTGTATCTTTAGGCTTTGCAATAACACGTTAATTAACTAGAGGAATACCCTTATTCTCCTTTTTCCACAACCATAAAAACCTAAAATTGATTTTCCTAATTATCTCCAAAACTCCTTTGGGATAAAGGCCAAGCAGTGATAGTATATTAGAATGACCTCTAATATGGATTTAACCAATGTACGTCTCCCACCCCTAGATAACCATTTATTGCATCAAAGATTGAATCTTATTTTTACTTTATTATCAACTATTTCCACTCATTGATTTCATAGTCATTTGGATTAACAAAGAAATCTAGGTAATTAAATCCCGATTGAAATTAGTCTCCTAGAAAGGGAAAAAATGCAACAATACCTACATTTTATAATATTCCATCCTATTGAAAGAGAAACAATATTTCTAAACATTAACCCTCGTCCCTATAAGAATACAATAGAGATCTAAAATTTCGTTCAAATTAGAAAAATCTCATTGAACCATCATAAAATAAAATCACATTATCAACAAAGATAAAATGAATCAAATATAATGATATGCCTGATTTTATACCTTTGAATTCCCGTGGTCTTCTTACCTCCAAGAAAAACCTACTAGATCCTTCAACCACAATTAAAAAACCAAGAGGTAACTATGGACATCTTTTCTTAAAGCCTTCACATATTCTTAAATAAATGGAAGTTGATATGTTGATCAATATTGCAAAAGGCATTGAAATCAAACAACTCATTATCCAATTAATAAAGTGAACACTAAACCTAATCTGAATCATCAAAAGTCTCAAATACACTCAACTTGCGTGATCATATGCTTTTGGTAAGTCTAGTTTCAACACCTCCTTGTGCAATTCTTATGCATCATTAAGCCCAAGCTACTCATTGGAAATTAATTATGTTCATAATTATTTTGTAAATACACTTGTACAAGACTAAAATCATCACTGGAAACAAAATGGTCTTTCTTGGGAATTAGTGAAATAAAGGTTGAATCGATAATTATTTTGTAAATACAGTTGTACAGATAAATGAGCTAAAATCATCAAAGGAAACACAATAGTATTTCTTGGAAATTAGTGAAATTGTCCTTAACACTTCGTTTAGTTGTCCTTAACACTTCCAGTTGAATCTAAATCTAATTCGTTTTAGTTGTCCTTAACACTTCCATTATTCTTAAAAAATTGTTCTCCATTATTGTGAAAATGTCGCTATTATTTTAAATATCATGTAACATCTTAATACATAACATAAATGTTATAAATCTTAATTATATTTAGTTATTAAATATATTTTTAAATATAATATATTTGAAATTGTAATATAATATTTAAAATTTTAAAATTATAAGTTAGAATATATATACTTAAAAAAATGATTTTTTTTTTTAAGTGTGAGTATCAGTATTTCAAAAAATAAAAATGAATTACAAAAGTTTGAATATTGGTGTTTCCAAATTATAATACAATTATAAATGTGTTGATTTCTATTTTGAAACTATGAATTTTTATTTTAAATGTTCCAATATCTAGTTATGTCAATGTGTATTTGAATTTTAATATTGTGAATTATATTCCAATGTGTATATATCAAATTCTAATGTGAACTGGGTGTAGTCTTGATGGTTGAGAGAATAAGTGTTTTTTTTTTTAAGTTCACAGTCACATTTCTATTGATTTTTTAAAATATCATACCTACAAATGTGCTTTGTTGTTGGTCTGTCGCTAGGTAAACTAGACCAACAACAAAGGTAAATATCAATTGACCATATATATTGCTTGGAGATTGTCCAAAAAACTGTAAAAATGGGAAAATTCAGAGATTCTAATATATGAAAATGGAAAAAAAGACCAGACCTATGCCTATATTTTACTATCATTTTAACAAAAAAGTAGATAGTGGAACCAAATTCAAAGGGATGATGACCCGACAAAGGAATCCAAAGGATTTTTTAGCTGGGCTTGATTTGGTCTTGATTGCTGGTGACAATTTGTTGGGGGCGTTGACTGATTTTGTGAAGCTAGCAGGAGGCAAGCAAGGAACTCTCGAACCATCAAGTGTATACCATCGAGTTGGAGTTGAATCGTGTTCTGAGCATCTTCCCTTTTCTAAAGCATTTGACCCATAAAGGTTTTAATGTGCCAATAAAGCTATATTGTCTTCCAATAGTGAATTTCCCAACCTCTTGTACGACCGACATCCGGAACCCAATGTATAATGGTCTCAACTACTTCAGAGTCGGTGGTCATATCTCTATTTGAGTTGATGGTGGCTTCAACTTCATCCAGAGTCCGCTAAAAGCGATGGGAAGTGTGGATTTCAAAGTTTCTAGTTGCGGTGTAGGCCTCCTATTGAACTCTTGAGTTTGGTCTACCCTCGTCTCGATGACGCGAGGAGGAAGTTGTTGGGGCTCTCAATTTGCGACGATATCCCGAAGGATACATGTTCCTCGGAGCCATTGTGTCGCAGATGAGATCTCTAAGAGAGGGGTGATACAACAGAGAGAGCAGGGGCTAAGAGTACTAGTTGCCAACAGTAACAAGGAGGGAATTGTGGTCCAGGGCCAAGGTCTCAATTTATAGAGTAGGTATCAGTTCGTAGACACACTACAACCTTTTTTCCTTTATTTTTATCCCTTTTTATTAAAAATTTGTTCCTATCTTTTTTTCATAATTTTGTTCCTTCATTAGCCAATTCTTTTAAAGTTTCTTACACATTTTATTTTGTTGATTAACTTAGGGTGTGATTTCTTTGATAATGTTTATTTTCATATGCTTCTAGTAATATTGATTTGAATATTTGCATGGTTTGAGTGTGTCCCATCATAATTCTAGTCAAATTTTTAATTTTTCCAAAGTGTAAAGGAGAGACAGAGTCGCTACAAGAATTTTTCCATTCTTGTAGCACCTAAACTCATCATTATTGTTGAATGTGTTTTGGGTCTCGAAAATCATGTTAGAAGTTAGAGGACCATGCAGAGAATTGTGTTGCATTTATAACTCTTTTCAAAAAATGATGATTTGATTAAGGATAACGATATAATGAAAATGGGTTTGTACCTACCAGTACATCCATCAAACTCAGGTTTCGGGTCACGATCTTGAGCATTCAAAGTTATTATTTAAATTTGAAAAGAATTTGTAATAACTAGATTGTGGCCTAACAAAATTTTGCAACTGAGGAATATTTTCCATATCAGTTGCCTATGTAGGAATTATTAATCTCAATTATTAAAACCCTAACATTTGCAGGTGTGATAGAAATTGCAGTCAACATGATGGTGCCCAAGAAAAGTTTTCAAGTTAGCCGTTTGGAACCAACAGGAGGTGAATTGTTGGAGGCATATCCTGATATTTTGAAGAAATTTGTTGATGTAGGTTGGTTCGACTTTTGCTGTAATTTCCAGGGTTACCATGAGGAGGTTTCGATGATGTTCTCTCAAAAATTTGATGGTTTTAAAACTCAGGTGGGGGATTTATTAATCTATGTTATAGAGTGCTCGATAGGGGCAACATGTCACTTACCTGTGTAGGGTGAAATATGGTGGAAGAAAGGTGAATTATCTATAGACCTATGAAAGTAATTTTTGGTCCCAGAACACCATGATCCTGATAGGAGTCAAGGGATATCGATTAAATGGATAAAGGAAGAATGGCAGGATGTTTTGACAATGGTCCAGAAGTATATAACGGGTGAGGGAATGTACTCTTATACTTACCATTATCATATGATAATTTTTATGCATTTAAATAGAGATCCAGAGACGAGCTTGCCCTTTTATTTGTTGAAAAGCTTGACCAAAATGGCCAAGAGGATGCAGAGTAATCCTGGAACTTCCCATAAAATTTTATTTCACCAAGGTTTGGTCAAGATGTCGGCCCTATATGATTTGAGAAAGATTTGAATGTCTTGGAAACAATTACTGGTCTCTTTAGTGTTTGATGAACTAGATCCAAAACAAAAGAAACCTAAACATTCAACAAGGAAAGGAAATACTTCAGGAAGCTCTATAAAATTGGAGGAGGTCTACCCTGTAGCAAGACAAACCAGATAAAGTAAAAGGAAAATTGAATCACAACAAGAGGAAGAAATAAAGATGGATCCCAAATCCTCTGCTTCAAAACATGAGCTTACAAGTTTTGACAGGGTATATACAAGGAGAATGGCTAAGCAGAGGATAGAACAGTTGTAAGAAGTGAAATCTAAGGCTGAAACAAAAACTAATGATGCACCTATTGAGAACCCCCCACAAGTGAAATAGAGTAAAGGAAACAAAGGCAAGGGTAAGCATCCTGTAAGTTATCCCAACAGACCTAAAACAAGAGATACAAATAAGTTGAGACTTAACTCAAAGGCTTTGTTTAAACCCTCTTTGAAGAAGGATAATCTGGTCATTTTGGATGATGATATCACAGAGGAAATTCATAAGAAGACCAGAAAGTTGAAGAAAAAGTACCGACCGGTACCAAAAATCAAATATTCTCTCTCACGTGATAAGATCCCTGAAATTAATAAGCAAGAAAGGATATCAATCCATACACTGAGGGAAATGCCAAAAATGGCCGATTTTTATATGGAAAAGGGAGCACCTAGTTTACCTGAGTCTGCAACAGAAAACATTGTTGAGGATAAATTTTCAAAGGTGTACATGAAGGAAAGGAAACCTAGAAATCCCAAATTGTCTATTGATGTAAATAGACCTACACTAGAAGAAAATCAAGGAGAACTTGCACTACAAGTAAAGCAAGAATAACCTGTGATTGAGAGTAAATATGTACTGACATATTAAGATTGTGAGGCCATTATTGCAGACCTAAGATAACAAAATCAAAGACTTGTGATACAAAATTCCAAATTGCAAGCTAAAGTTCAGAAGATGAAATAGAAAGCAAAGGAGACCCTATGAATTCTAAAAGAAAATATCTAAGGTTGCAACAAAACAACATTTTTTCGGAACTTTATTTTGCAGGAAAGGTCCAACGGATAGTCTTCTACTCAACAATGAAAATTTTACCCAGGCCATGTCAGTACACAGTGGACAATTTTGATTCAAAAGTGATAGATTTTGAAATCCTTCTCTTGATATGATGATGAAACTTTTTGAGAAAGTTGAAGGACCTTTGTCTTTTTCCATCATGTACAAGATCGAAGATAAGGTTTCCAACGCATCTACTTAGAGAAGTTACTACAGATTCAACTTTTTAGGTCAAAGGATATCTTTTCCTAGCCTAGGATCAAGTCTTTTCCCTAAATTCTAGGATTTATGTTGTGATGTTGTAACAAAGGGAGCCATATACATGTCGGGCTATGCCACACATAAAATCTTGTGAAAATTCATACATAGAAAACTTAATCAGACAAATACAATCTTCCAATACACAAATTCATGTAGAAATAACAGTAAACATATGCATGCAACATACATAGGAAATACCCATAAATATAAAGAAAAGTATAAATACACAACACGCAATGAACACACAATTGATACTTATCTTTTATATAAGACCATCGACTACGTGCAGACCTTCCACAATCATCCCAACCTTAGAACACAATACTCATAACTCTCAGCATTGGGTCACCCCCGAGCTGGGACTAAACTCCACCCGGGTAAAGGGATTCCTAGCTAGGATGAGACAAATCAGACAATATCAAGGATCTCGTTCCAAGAACGAACTCAAACTAAAAGCCTACAGTCTCTCATTCCCCACATGCCTGTCCCACCCTAGGAAGTGTGCCCCTTCTATGCTCAACAATCCTTCGACTATGTCACTTCCCTTCTAGGGCTTCAACAACAAGCTAGACAGGAAGTCTTAGAGCACTGTAGTTGTAATTGGGATCCCTCAGGAAAATCACTTCCCCAACAAACTCTCTCACCTGGAGAGAGTTTCTCACGGGCCTAACAACCTGCCTATTCAATCCACGGGCTTGAAAACCCACCTCTTCAATCCCACGGGCCTAACAACCCGTTTCTTTAGTTCAGTGCTTAATTCAACCAATTACAGGTAGTGGTGAAGACATCAGTAGCATTCAGTTAAGAAACAAGTGATGAAAACAACAACATTCAAGGCATGGGACATATATTTCTCACAACATAAAGGTGCAACGCTGACTCAGGTAGGTACAGATGCATTGTGCATCCCAGGAGGAATACAATTTACTGCTAATAATAGGGAAGGTACGGGGTATCTCAAGAGTGCATGAAGGTTCCAGAAGTGCATGAATGATGCAGAGGTTGACTGATGGATAATATGACTGAGTGCGTGAATGGATGGGTGAGTGGGAAATGGACTTATTTCCCCCACCTTTATCTGCATGTGCCATTGATGACACATGGCTCTCAAAGAGCTCGTTTCTCTCCACTTGGGATTCATTCTCTTTCCCATAAGAACTTAGGATAAAATAATTATCCTCACCATAGTCTTTGGGAATAATATTATAATATTCCTTTGGCAAGAAGCCCTCTAACTTATCCCCCTTTCTAGGATCTTAGCCCCTCCCTTTCCCTTCCCAGTCGATTTCAGTCCCCCATACTCTTTTATCATGGTTGGTTTACACACAACGATGTATTATATTAATGATATGAGTGTTTAGATATACAAAAATATGATCACTGGCCTTTAGCATCTAGGCTCTCCAGCCTAATCATCACATAAGCCTCCTAGTTTATAATCACTTGGCTCACCAGCCTATAAAACATATTTATAATTCAACTAGGGCTCGGTCTTGGGGTATTACATTCCCCTCCCCTTATTTTTTCATTGTTATCAGTGCAATACATATATACATTTAACACCAAGATTTTAAAAAATATTCAAAAAGATGTGGGTATTCTACCTGCATAACATCCTCATACTCCCAAGTTGCATCCTCAAGACCGTACCATTTCCATTGGACCTTTACTAGCTCTATAGCTCAATTCTGGAGTTTCTTGATCTTTCAGACTAGTATGCACATTGGATGCACTTGAAAAGCGCCTTATTGCTCCACCTAAATCATATTCCAATCAATAACATGATTAGCATCATGTACATACTTTTTGAGCAACGATACATGGAATACATTATGAATAGACATTGATGCAGGTAATGCAAGCATATATTCTACAAGCCCAATCCTCTCCAAGATTTCAAACGGACCACAATAACGAGATGCCAACTTTGAAAAATTTCCCAACTTCAGGGAACTTTTTTTGGCCTTCACTTTCAAGAATACATGATGACCCACTTTAAATTCTTAGTGAATTATGCTCTTATTAGCATAGATTTTCTGCATGTCTTGAGCAAACTTTAAATTCTTCTTTATTTTTGACATATTCTCATCCATTTCTACAAGTAAATCGGGTCCAACCAATGCTCTATCTGTTGGGTTGTCCCAACTTACAGGCGTGTTGCACTTTCTTCCATAAAGTGCCTCAAATGGGCTCATCTTCAGGGATGCTTGGTACCCATTGTTATAAGAAAACTCTACCAAGTGTAGGTATTCTTCCCATTTTGATGGTTTATCCATCACATACATCCTCAACATATCCTCAATTACTTGATTCACCCTCTCTATTTTCCCATCATATTCTGGATGATGAGTTGTGCTAAAATTCAAATTCATTCCAAATCCTTTAAATAATCCCTTCTAGAAATTTGATGTAAACTTTGGATCTCTGTTAGACACAATTGTATTGGGTATACCATGCAACCAGGCAATTTCCTTCATATAAATATCAACAACATTAGTTGCTTTGTGAGTGAGCTTCACTGGAATAAAATGGGCATCTTTGGTAAGATTGTCCACTACTACCATGATAGAATCATGTTGCTTGCTTTTTATGGGCAGTTTGGTGATAAAATCCATTGTTACCACTTCCCATTTCCACTCAAAAATGGGTAATGTCTATAGCAACCTAGTTGGGTGTCTATGCTCAACCTTGACCTTTTGACACTCTAAACATTTGGCAATGTACCCAACAACTTCTTTCTTCATGCCTGGCCAATAATATTGGCTCTTGACAACTACAATGGTTTTTTGATACCCTAGGTGTCCAACATAAGGTACGTTATTCATTTATCTCAATATCAGATTTTTCAATTCTTGGGAATTTGATACATAGATTTTGATTATGTACATGAGAATCTCATCGTTTCCCAGCTTGCAGTCCTCAATTTTCTGCTGCAAAATACCTTGTTGTAATTTTGCCATTAATTCCATGTAATGAAAATATGATTTTGTAGCCTCTGAGATTTTGTCCTTCAAATCTGATTGGTACATGTTGATGGTTGTAGCATGCAACTCATGCACTCTTCTGCTGAGTGCATCAACCACCTTGGTCTCTTTCCCTTTGATATGCTTTATATCAAAGTCGTATTCACTAAGAAATTCCAACCACCTACTCTGCCTGGAATTTAGAGTTAGTTGATCGAATAAATATTTCAGACCATTATGTTCTGTCCTTAGCTTAAACCTTTCCCCATGAGGTAGTGCCTCCACTTCTTCAAGGAATACACTATGGCTGCCAAATCCAAATCATGAGTGGCATAGTGTCTTTCATGCTCCTTCAACTTCCTTGATTCATAACATACAACATACCCATTTTGACTAAGGACTCCACCAAGTCCTTATTTACATGCATCTAAGAATACAATGAAGTCTTCATTTGGATCAATGATCCTTAGTATTGGAGCATCAGTTAATAATTTCTTCAAGTGTTGGAAACTCCTTTCACACTCCAATGTCCATTGAAACTTCACTCCCTTATTTTGCAAGGAAGTAATCGGGTGTGCAATCTTTGAGAATACCGCAATAAATATTTTTTAGTATCCTACAAGGCCCATGAAGGATCTTACTTCTGTCACATTCTTAGGTGATGACCATCCTCTAATGGCCTCAATATTTTCAGGATCCACTTCTATCCCTTCATCAGATATGATATTCCCTAAATAATGAATCTAGTTATGATAAAATGAGCACTTTCTCAATTTGCCATACAATGGATACTCCCTTAATACTTGTAATACCATCTTCAAGTGATTCTCATGCTCTTATTCTGACTTGGAATATATAATAATGTCATCCAAAAAGACAATGACAAACTTATCTAAGTATTCTCTAAAAATACCATTCATTAAACACATGAAGACAACTGGTGCATTTGATAACCCAAATGGCACCACTGTGAACTCATAATGACCATACCTTGTTCTGGAAGAAGTCTTCCTGTTGTATTAATCTTTAATTCTTACCTGATGATAACCAGACCTGAGATCAATCTTGGAGAATATTTTTTCATTCTTCAACTGATCAAAGAGGTCATCGATCCTTGGCAAAGGATACTTATTCTTTATTGTTACTTTGTTCAATTGCCTGAAGTTAATACAAAGTATCAATGTCCCATCCTTCTTCTTCACAAATAAAATGGGGGCACCCCAAGGTGATACACTTGGGCATATATACCCCTTCTTTAGAATCTCATCAAGCTGCAGTTGCAACTCCTTCAGTTCTGGTGTAGTCATCGTGTAAGGATTCTTGGATACCGGAGCTACTCCAAACATCAGATTGATGGAGAAATCAATATCTCTCTTAGGGGGTAATCCTAGTATTTCTTTAAATACATCCTCAAACTCCTTTAGGACTGCATAATCTCCAACATTTTACACCTTATCCTTAGGTGTTTCTTCCATATGAGATCCAAATAATTGACATCCTTTTCTGTAACATTTCTTCAGTTGTAACACTGAAATTTCTTTGATACTTACTTCCCTAGGAATTCCCTGCACTGTCCTTAGATTCCCTTCTTCATCCCAACAAGTAAATGCTTTATTATAACAGTCTAGGATAACATGGTAATGGTCCAACCAATCCATACCAATTATACAATCATAGGACCCAAAGGAAAGATGTTCAAATCTTCCCTAGTGCTCAGTCCATTCATGCCCATTGGGCATGACTTAACCATCTCATTAAATTTGCATTTGGCTCTGGTAGCCAGTTGCACCAACCAAGATTTTCCATTCTTGCTTCTTGGAAAATTAAATCTTTCCATCATATTAGGATCTATATAACTATGATTAGTTCATGAATCAATTAAAATTTCAATGGTTTGTTTGTTGATCATACCTTCCACTTCAATCATGTGTGATTGAAACTCATATTGCTTGTTGTCCAAGGCTGCATAGATCCTGGGTACATTCCTACCCATGTCCTCCATTGTTTTAGCTTGATGCACATTGTGAACAACTCTCACTTTTTCACTTCTATGAGGACAAACTCTATACTTATGATATTCCTTACAACCCCAACATTGAATAGGTGGCTTCCTTGGCATTTTCCCCCTATCTCAATCATTTTTGGCTCTCTAGAAGTTAGTTGTCCCTAAGGACCATTTCTGAAGAATGGTGGCTTATTCCCCTTCTTCCTCTGTTCCACCTTGAACTTCTTCTTGTATTCCCAAGATTTTTGGAAAGTTGGCTTTCCTTTATGTTGATCATATAGGAATTTATCTCACCTTATGGTCTCCTCCAAAGTTTTGGGATCATCATATTTTATCTTGTCACTAATGAATGATGGCATCCCACTCAAATACCTTTGAATCTTAACTATCCCATCCTTGATGAAGGAGACTTACTTTAACAGTTCTAAAAACCTTCTTTCATATTCATCTATGGTCATACTCCCGAGCTTGAGTTCAAAGAACTCCTTCATTTTCTTGTCACAATATCTCTTAGTCAAGAATTTCTTTTGAAAATGCTTCTTGAATTCCTTCCAAGTAGTATTTTTCTCCTTAATGTGTTGCACCTGCATAAGTTAGTCCCACCACATGGATGGATTTCCCTTGAGCTGATAGATAGCAATTCTTCCTTATGCATGTGAAGAATAATTATGCAATTGAAAATATTTTCTCATGCCTAGAAGCCATGTCTTTTCATCTTCATCCTTCGTGTGCTCACCTTCAAACATAGGAGGTTTGATCTTGTTCATTTCTCCTTATATCTCATCCACCCCAGACCTCTTCTTAATATTCCTGACAAGGGATGTACTTGATCTACTATGTGCTCTCCTATTGGAATGTCTTGGGGAGAAATGGTGATGTCTGCTAACACTCCTTAATCTTCCTTTCTCATCAGGAGACCTATGACTTCCTGATTTTCTTGAGCCATTCTCCTTAACCAATTTATTTTCAATTCTGTCTTGGCTTTGCATTAAATTCATGTTGAATTCCTCCTACTAATCCTTGGCTTTCATAAGTCTTTCATTATCAACTTTATGACTTTGGACATCTTTCTGCAAATTTTTAATGGTCTCTACCATATTCATGTTTTCATCCTTTCCTTCTCCATGTCCATTGGAGTTTGTTCCTTCGTTACCCATATGGACATCCATCCCTATGATATCATTTTCCTGGATGTAATCCCCCTGTGTATATTCCATTCCTCTACACTATGTTTTGATCCTGATTTGATCTAGTTGTTGTTAACTCTGCAAAATGTGCAACCAACAGAATTTTGTCAGGCTAATTGTTTCAACAATTTCATGAAACTATGAACCATTTTGTTTCAATAATATATCAGACTTCTTTATTCTATTTTTTTGAGAAGTTGACTATTCATCTCAATTTTATAGGTCAACAATTATATTCTACTGTCCAATATCTTTCCAATGAGTGCTCCCTTGCTCAATTATGAGTCTTGAGCATAAAGTTATGGATATTTGAACAATTGTGCTTCCTAGGAGGTAATCCATGTACCATTCTTCTTCTTTATTAGAGCCAAATTGGCTCTTGGATCCATGCTAGATCCTCTCTTCAGGTTTACAGGACTTCTTTACTTCTTTAGGTGTAGGTATGTACAAATTTGTACCCCACGGACTCCTTCTCCAAGCTCCTTTTTTTCTTTAAAACAATTTTCGGGAACTAGCCCTTTTTCTTCAGCCCCTAATCTCATGTGACCATGGCCTACGACCAAGCGCTTAACTGAAAGGTTCTTTTTAGTGATCCAGGACTTCGAAGCTTCAGAAATTCAGGCTTTAGAGGTGCCTTTTACTCCACACATCATTCCCTCTGAACGTTGAAGTGGCGAACTCCTCGTAGGGTACTTCTTCGAAGCTTCGGGGCTCCAGTGCTTTAGAGCTTCTGGCTTCAAAGGTTCTTATACCTTTACAGCTTATTTATCTCAAACTTTGAACTTCCATATTTTTAGGCTAACGCTTCTGCATTTGATTACTTTTTCACTCTGCTACTTTGGGCTTCAAAAGTTTGGACCACACAACACACAAAATTCTTTGAACACCGAATGAGAGAACTACTTCCGTGCTCCCAAGATCCCAAGATTCGAGCTTCAAAAGATATTGCAACAACATACACACATATCCATGAATGTCGAATCTCTGAACTTCTGGAGTCTCATCAAAAATCATGCACCAAGGGGGTGCTATGTTTCAAAAATATATAGATGACACGTTGCCCAATCTATGGGTGACACATGTCAAGTTCTAATTGGCACAAAAGGTCTGTGAAAAATATTGAAACAAGATGACACATGACATGATTAGAGTGGTTCCACGTCACCCTAGGTGACGTTAGCATGCCACATCACTCCGATGCTCTGGGACTTCGGAGAACTTCTCAGTACCACACAACACATCTCCCGAACATCAAATTTATGAATAGGTCCACGTTGTTAGCACTCTGTAATTTGCCCAAGGCTATGATGGCAGTCACAGAGGCAACATCAAAACTGCTTCGAGTCAGGGATCTATCCCTCTGAGACTCAGAGAGGGATCTCTCTGTCTGATATAACTTTGTTTGAAGAGAATATTAGGCTAGCTATAAAGAACATGGGTTTGTTTATGGATTTTCTGGTTGAGACAGCAAAAGAAGACCATTGGGCTGTGGGGTCTGTGACAAGTTTGAAATTGAACACAGGTCTATAAGGTATTTCCACAGGGAAAGGTAATGCAGACGTTGGATTCTTTAGAAATAAAGTGATGTAAAAGAGGAACAGATGAGATAATCAACTACAACAAAAAAGCATCCAAGAATTTCTTCATTGTAGTATCAGAGGCAAACATTAAGATTCTCAAAAGCACTGCATAGAGTATCAGGGATAAATTCTACGTTAAATCTCCCTTTGAAAATTAGAAAGAGATAAACATAATGAAGACTTATTAGAAACACATTCAACGAAGCAAGAAAACTTCACCAATCGTCGACACACAGGAATCCTATGAAAAGGTCCCTTTGTATTCCTGGTGAATCAAAAAAAATGTTACAATGAATAGCCTTCCTGGGTGTGAGATCAACAACCTTTACATTAAAAATCATCTCTGAATAAATAGGGAAGATACCCCAAAAAGTTTCGAGAGTCGTTTTTAACTGCCTCGGCCAAAAATAGCCACAAATCCCCAAATTCTGGAACTGCCTGCCATGAAAGACGGGCCTAATTTTTGCAAAAAAGGGGTCTGAACAGACATTTGTTTCTCTTCAACGATGACCCCTAGAAAAAAATGAAGGATGTTATTGTATATGAGCATGTTCTGGGAAAAACCCACCTTCTATTTTTCCAAATTCGTCTCCATCTGGCCGTAACAGGTTCCGCAAAATCAGGACTGTAACGAAAAAGCGAAAATCTAGAAAAAAAGGGCCTCGAAGATGGATTCGATTCTCCTTTCTCGTGGAACCTGTGAAAAAAATGAGAGAGGTTTTTGTTATTCATCCCATTACGGAGAAAAAACTCTCTCGGTTTCTTAAAATTCGTTTTCACTTGCCCAAAAATGGCCTCGGACGAAGACATGTTGAACAGGCAAAAATAGGCAAAAAAATGAAAAAGGCATTTTTTTTCGTGATTGGTGGTATTCCGGACCCCCCCTGAGGTGGTAAGCGGTTTTTTGGGGGGGGTTCCACTGGAATAGGGTGATGACATGTGTATGGGGGGTGGTTTTGGTATACTACCATTCTGGAGCCCCCCCCTCTCGTTAAACTCCGGATGGTGAGGGGGGGTCCAGAATTTTTTACGCCCGTTGATTTTTGTTTGATATGAATGGAGAGTACGTGGATGGGTAGGACTTAGGGTAGTAAGTTTGTATGTTTTTAACTTTTAGTTTTTTATTATATGTTTTGTTAAGTGTTTTTTATGTTTTGTTTTTATATTTTGTTTTATGTTTTATTTTAATATTGTTTTATTTAATGTTTGGTTTTGTATGTTTTTATTTTAATATTGTTTTATT
>JASDQU010947875.1:28504-41198 GCA_032191745.1 Picea mariana
GTTAATGTTTAAGCCATTATTATAGATGTTTGCATTTCATTAGATAACAATAGCATAATCCAAGATCACTGAGAAATACACAATCACAAGAGACAAAACATTTATCCTGGGAAACCCTCTAGGGGAAGAAAACCCAGCAAAACTTCCTTAATATAGATAGCCAATACAATGCCAAAAGATCTCTTATGCTAATACAGAAAGTCCTCTCCTAGATATGCGCCACTCTCTCTCTCCTTGCCGGTAATAGATCAGAACTTGTCTCTCAAACTGAGCAAGTGAGTTATGTCTAAGTGAGGCGCTAGCCTCCTTTATTTATACAAGTCTGGCACGTGTGAAGTGTCTCTTCATTGGCAGGGCCGACTTCTCAAACTGGGTGGGTAAACCCACCTTTATTATATTTCTGGGTCCCTTTAATAACTATTGGGGCCGACTTCTTATTCTTCCTATTACAATTGTCTTTTGATCAATCCGCAAAAGGGGATTTGGTCCTATTACAATAAACAACATGATCAATCCACAATAGGGATGGATCCTATGAATAATATATCAATAATAATAAGAATACTCTTTGCAGTTACATTATTTCAACACTGATGTCTATCAAATTTTGAGCATGATGGATGAAAATCCTCACAAAACAAATTTGCATCATAACTCACAAGGGATGGCCGAAGATCATCCTGAAAATGTAATCGTATCATCATCAGGTTAGCACATATATGGACCATCCGACTGTAAAAATAAATCCTTTGAAGAAATGCTTTCTGTATCCTTTATTCGAGAGGTGCCTTCAATGTCGTAGATGGGATTTCCGTAGAAAATGAAACAACCTGAATCCGATCTGCGTCTCCTAGTTTGTATGAAAGTGTCTATATGCTCATCCACCATATGGAAGGGTTTTTTCATAAGATCATCAGTGTGATTGCAAAAAACCATCTCTTTATATTTGTGTGCGGGAAGAGCAGAGGCTGGGGCAGCTTCAACAAGATCTTCAAATTCTTCATCACTGAGGCTAGTTGTTTCTTCAACTTCACGTGTAGGAGGAAAACAAGGCAGAAGGACATCTTCTTCTTCAGGTAGTAGCACATATATCAATATCTCCTTCAACTCATCAAGGTGTTGTACTTTCTCAAGGTCTTTTTCACCTTGGCAACTTTCTCTATGTATCTGTTCTTTAATCAAATATTCGTAAATAGGATAAGAGAATCCATCGTCTTGATCTTGATCTCTAACGATTTTGTAGACTTCCTTGGGCATGGAGAGAGGTTCATCGTCATTTGAGAAGTTTTCCTGGTACCCATACTTTTTGGTCACAACATTGTATAATGAATCTGTTTCAAAATATTCAATGGTCACTTCCCAGGCTGAGTTTAGGGTAGGTAGGCCTTTCCTCATAATTATTGAGGATGGTATCATACTCTTCTTCTCTCTGTTGACAGAACTTAACCAGAAAGTCCTTGTCAGGACAAAGTTCTATCAGTTGTTCACAAAATTTGTAATCTTTTTCTGTGCTTTCCTTGAGGCACTTAGAAGTTTCCTCATTGCTCTTGTCAACGAAACGTCCCTTGGGTGGAGTCACTAGGAAATCTAGGGAAAAGGCTTTGTGATAACTTGCCAGAGTGTCGTTAGGGTTCGAAAGAGGATTCAAAATCCTCCCCGGCAACGATGCCAAAATGTTATCGCACATTTTGTAGGTTGGGCAAAGCCTGACCCAACCACCAATTGGCGACAACTTAGAGAGCAACTACCCATTGTCACCTTAGGCAGGTGTTCCTGTCACTTTAGAGGTGAGATAGTCACCTCAAGGGGGGAATCTCGGTGACCCTAGGGGGTGATTGAGATGGAAAATGAGATATATGGATGGATTCCCCTAAAGGTCAATTCTAAATGGTAGAGGGAACTTGGAAATGAGTCTTGGAAAAGGTTTAGGGTTGCCAATGCTTTGAGTGACCTGCCGAGAGAAAAATACCTGCCCGAGACACAATAAAAACCAAGTATACATGTAATATGTTAGGTGGACAAGCAAGTTAAGCTTGCTGTCCCTAGTTGCAGCAATAATCAGTGACATATATCAGCATATAAAAGATAATAAGGGCTGGAAAGTGAGTGCTAAAAGTTCAATTGAATAAGCAAGAGACAAGCTAGTAAAGACTAGTTCAACTCAACAATGATAGAGCAAGACTTTAGCACAAAAGCAAGGCTGTCATAAAAAGCTTACTGCAGAGATATTTATCAGCCTTATGGCTGTAGCAAACCAAGCCTAATAACAGAAAATTCATTGAATGAAAATCACTTCAAACTAGCTCAAAAAGTGCGCTAGGGTTAGTAGTTTGCTATGGCGAAGTTATAGCCAATTCCTAGGGTTAGAGGGTTAGATTTCTGCAGCTCTAAAGGATGTAGGTTAGTTTTGTAACAACAACAAATTTTAGTAGGTGAAAGAGGACGCTTCAATGAGGCAAGATAGCCTAAGGCTCAAAGAACAATGTCCAAGTGAGAGAGCTTCAAAAACTTCAAGTTTCACGTTTACCACTGCAACGTTTTATTTATCCAATGCAACAACTAGTGCCTTTGATTATGGGTTAATGGGGTCAAAGTAAAGAGCTAGAGCTACTACCTCCTTGGGGGTATAAATGGTCTTATTCCCGAAGGAAAGTAACCTATCTAGGGTTTAAAACTAAGGGTTGTATATCCTTATACTTCCTTAGCAAACCCTTGGAAACAATTATTCTATGCTTAAAATTATGGTGGAGCTAGAGTAGGGGTGTATGCACTTATACTTCCTACTTAGCCTTTAGCAAAATCAATCTTGAGCTTGAATTACAAATGATAACAACAAGTAGAATGTCTTACCAATCCAATAGCAACAAGATAAACCATAACATGCCAAGATAAACCACCACAATAGCTAGAAAAATACCTCCAAGAGCTAGCGCATCATCATCATCAAGTCCACAACCAAAGAAACACCATACCATAGCACAAGAGAACAAAAAGCTTCAAGGGTAGTGGAATAGCCTTTAGCAAAATCAATCTTGAGCTTGAATTACAAATGATAACAACAAGTAGAATGTCTTACCAATCCAATAGCAACAAGATAAACCATAACATGCCAAGATAAACCACCACAATAGCTAGAAAAATACCTCCAAGAGCTAGCGCATCATCATCATCAAGTCCACAACCAAAGAAACACCATACCATAGCACAAGAGAACAAAAAGCTTCAAGGGTAGTGGAAATTTCAGTCCTTAGCTCTTCACAATGGGAGAGTTATGATTCAAAATGAGATTTCATGATCTCTATTTATACAAAATGTCTTTCACAAAGTTTGTCCACTTTAGCAAGGGTAAAACATAAGATAAGGGGTCCACAATCCTTATCATACCCCTTGCAAACAAATAATATTAAACAATTCACTTTAAAATTCACTTTTACACTAAAGAAACCCTAGAGTAAGGTGACATCATCCCTTTAGGGGATGTTTTGGCACTTTGAAGAAGTCGTTGGGGTAGTAGATGCATGGCTATGCCTCCAAAGGCCACTTGTCACTCATCCAAATCCTCTCTTGATGGTCTTCAAGCCTCCTTCCTTCAAAATGTGTCATATTTCTTCAAACAACACCTTCACCACCAAATCCTAGCCCTACAGGTGACGTCAAGCCTCCAAATGTGACTTTTTTCCTCTCCTAGGCAAAGCGTTTAGCATGTGAGGGCTAGGTCATGCCATCCATGACGTCTTCTATGTTGATATTTTACTTATACAACTAGAAGTTACAGTACTTTATTATTACAATCATTTAGCATATTTGATCTAGGTGGATCATCTCAAAATTCGATAGAGTTAAAGTATTCAAAATGCAAAGTAAAGCTTACAAAGTGGAAGAGCTCGTCAGCAGCTTTCTGGTGACGTCCGTTTCAGGAAAAACGACCTCCAGATGACAAAGATATCAGCAGTTGAAGTTTCGTAAAAAATGGTGCAAAATGGTTAGAAATGGTTAAACAAAAGGTAATTTGGGGTTATGGGAATTGAACCCAAGACCTTGTGAAAAGGCCACCATGACCCCATGGTTGGGTAAAAGGGGGTGGTCAAGGGCTTAGCCCTTGACCTTGCCAACACCAAGGCCCCCCCTTTGGTATTTAAATTTATATCAAAACCATATGTAAAAAACCCAAAACATAATGTTAAAACCAAATGTCATACCATGGCAAAGCGCACCATATAATATATATAGGTATTAAAACCCAAATCGCGCCAACTATATTATGCGCCAACCATAGTATTAAAACCATGCTATAAACCATATAAATCATATGTTAAATCAACATATGATATACCAAATCGCCACAGCATATAAACCATATGTTAAAACAAATATGATATACCAAATCGCGCCAAGGAGGAGAAGCCCGCGGGTTTGACCTAGGGACTTCCGCCCCCATAACAACCACAACTACCAATGTGCCACTGCTATGAGACGTGGCAATAGGTGGTGCGAAAACCTTAAAAGGTGCCCAAATGAATGGGATTTGGGTGGGCACGTGGCCTATGGCCCACGCCCCTTTTTTTGGTTTGATTTCATTATTTAAACGAGGCATGGCCACGAATCCCGAGAAGGATTTTTGATGCAGGGAGAGATAGGCACATAGACTGAGGTGATGTTGCACAGTGATTGAAGTGAATTTGCACGCAGACCGAGGTGGTTTTTGCATGCAGATTGAGGTGGTTCTGAATTGGCACGCATCTCGAGGCCGTACGGACTGTACAATCAGGGGCAGATTTGGGAATTGTGCCAAGAAGGGCATTCGGAGTCCAGTTTCTGAAATATATCGAGTTTATACTCAAAAGTCTCGGTTTTTCGCAAGGATTCCAGATCTAGCTTCAGTTTTTGCATTCAGGCATCCAGACAGAAAAGTGCTCACAGAACCTTCCAGATACACAGAAAGGTATCCATGTTTATACTTAAAAGTCTCAGAATTTCATCTTGCAGTTGTTGTTGAAGTTTGTTACTGTATATGACAGACAGAAATCAGAAGTCACTTTGTAAGCATTTGAATGCTTAATCTATCGGCCTTCCCATTTGGAAAGTGGCCCGGAGATGTAGCCAGGGGGTCTGGTGAACTCCGTTACCAATTCTTGTTCATAGATGGTTGGCTTACATGTTTATGTGCTCATGTGCTTGATGAATGTTCTTTAATTTTGCATTTTCAAAGGTGGTTAACAGTTAAAAATTCACATGCAAATAATGGTTAAAGATCAAGTTAAATTTCAGATCAAGTTGGTATCAAAGCGAGGTTAACCATTGCTTTGTGAGTTGATGTTAACAAGATCCAAGCTTCAGCGTGGTGAAGGTGAACTTGAAGAGTTCTATCCAAAGATTGGATCAAGAAGAGGAAGGATGTCTTCACCAAAAGGAGAAGAAGCAACTTTCTTTATCCCTTCGGAAGGGGAATTTCTGAAAGATTTCATGAGAATGCAAACGATGGTAGAGGAGCTCTATCAAGATTGAAAGAATGGTGAACAAGGTGGACCATCTCATACAGAAGATAAGAAAAAAGGAGGTGATGAGGAACCCCCTAAAACCCCACCAACTTCTCCATCTCTTCTTGATGGTTCTATTCCTTCTCCATTTGAAAAGCAAAAAACAAAAGTTGATCTTAATATGCCTCATTTAAAGGTGTGTGTTCAAGCAACTCACATTGAGTCAAAAGGGAAGAGTGTTCATGATGTTTTTTCAACTGAATCCATCCAGGCAAAAGAAGGCAAGGAAAAGCGGAAAGTTAAACATGCAGCTACAATGAAGAAGGGTGATGAGAGACCTACATGCTCGCATTGTCAAAAGCAAGGGCATGAAGAGGCAAAGTGTTGGAAGCTACATCCTGAAATAAAACCGAAGTGGTTTAAGGATCGGAAGGGGAAGCAAACAACCACGGTTATCGTTGAGGACCTTGGATCAGATTCCGAGGACGAAACAAAGATAACAATCGTAGGTGTGAAAGGTAAAACTATTGTTTATAATGATGTTAACATTGGTTCTTTGTGTGCTTCTACTTCTAAAGATGATGACAATTCTAAGGATAGGAAGAGGAATGCATTGTTTCATATAAGAGTGATTATAAAACAAACAAAGGTTGACACACTCATAGATAGTGGATCTCAAGTTAATCTTATTTCAGAAGAAGTATTTAAGCAATTGGGATTAACAACAAAACCACACAAGAAACTTTATCCATTAGGTTGGGTATGCAAAGATAAAAGATTACAAGTAACACAACAATGTGATCTAAAGTTTGCAATTACATCTAAGTTTGTAGATGAGGTTGAATTTGATGTGGTACCACTAGATATCTGTGGAATTGTGTTGGGTAGTCTGTACTTATATGATCGAAAAGCGATCTTCTATCGAGAACATAATCAGTATCACTTGTTTAAAGAAGGAATTGAGTACATAGTGCATTCACATTCATTCAAAAATGACAAATCATTGGGCACTACACAACAATTAAAAAGGGTTGTTAATGCAAGTTGGAATTTGGCACTTATGTCTATACAATGTAAGGAAGAAAAGAAGCCTAAGCATGAAAAAGAAGTGTCATTTCACTACAATGCACCTGTTTTGGTTGATAGTGTTTCTATGGTTAAAAGTCAGTATGGTTCGGGTACAATCTCTTTCACATGTTCAATGTTTATATTCAACTTATTACTCATCAGCAGTATGTGGTTGGGTCCAACAATGTTGAATGAAGATGTGATTAAGAATGTGATTAATGTACTTAACAATGTCAGTGCAGTGTTGATTGTTGTATTGCTGAGTCAGATGTACAGGTTCCTGGAGGAATGGATAGGTGATATAGGACAAGTGAGACAAACATGTCCTCACTTATTTTTTGAATGATTTCATACTTTTTGTGGCCAAAAAGCTTTCCAGTGGGAAGGTTTGATCCAAGTGGATCATCTCAAAATTCGATAGAGTTAAAGTATTCAAAATGCAAAGTAAAGCTTACAAAGTGGAAGAGCTCGTCAACAACTTTCCGGTGACTTCCGTTTCAGGAAAAACGACCTCCAGATGACAAAGATATCAGCAGTTGAAGTTTCGTCAAAAATGGTACAAAATGGTTAGAAATGGTTAAACAAAAGGTAATTTGGGGTTATGGGAATTGAACCCAAGAGCTTGTGAAAAGGCCACCATGACCCCATGGTTGGATAAAAGGGGGTGGTCAAGGGCTTAGCCCTTGACCTTGCCAACACCAAGGCCCCCCCTTGGTATTTAAATGTATATCAAAACCATATGTAAAAAACCCAAAACATAATGTTAAAACCAAATGTCATACCATAGCAAAGCGCACCATATAATATATATAGGTATTAAAACCCAAATCACGCCAACTATATGATGCGCCAACCATAGTATTAAAACCATGCTATAAACCATATAAATCATATGTTAAATCAACATATGTTATACCAAATCGCCACAGCATATAAACCATATGTTAAAACAAATATGATATACCAAATCGCGCCAAGGAGGAGAAGCTCGCGGGTTTGACCCCGGGACTTCCGCCCCTATAACAACCACAGCTACCAACGCACCACCACTATGAGACGTGGCAATAGGTGGCGCAAAAACCTTAAAAGGTGTCAAAATGAATGGGATTTGGGTGGGCGCGTGGGCCATGGGCATGAATCCCGAGAAGGAGTTTTGATGCAGGCAGAGACATGCACGCAGATCAAGGTGATGCTGCACAGTGACCGAAGTGAATTTGCACGTAGACAAAGGTGGTTTTTGCACGCAAATCGAGGTGGTTCTGAATTTGCACGCATCCCAAGGTCGTACGGACTGTACAATCAGGGGCAGATTTGGGAATTGTGCCAAGAAGGGCATTCGGAGTCCAGTTTCTAAAATATATCGAGTTTATACTCAAAAGTCTCGGTTTTTTGCAAGGATTCCAGATCCAGCTTCAGTTTTTGCATTCAGGCATCCAGACAGAAAAGTGCTCATAGAACCTTCCAGATACACAGAAAGGTATCCATGTTTATACTTAAAAGTCTCAGAATTTCATCTTGCAGCTGTTGGTGAAGTCTGTTACTGTATATGACAGACAGAAATCAGAAGTCACTTTGTAAGCATTTGAATACTTAATCTATCGGCCTTCCCATTTGGAAAGTGGCCCGGAGATGTAGCTAGGGGGTCTGGTGAACTCCGTTACCAATTCTTGTTCATAGATGGTTGGCTTACATGTTTATGTGCTCATGTGCTTGATGACTGTTCTTTAATTTTGCATTTACAAAGGTGGTTAACAGTTAAAAATTCACATGCAAATAATGGTTAAAGATCAAGTTAAATTTCAGATCAATATTAGTTGCATATATAAGATCACTGAAAGAGAGGCAATCACATAAACAAGAGAGACACAAAGATTATCCTGGGAAACCCTCTAGGGGGAGAAAACCCAACAAACTTCCTCAATATAGGTTAGCCAACCAAGAACAATGCTTCTCTCCAAGAGAGAACTAACAAAGCAGGAGATCTTCCTCTACTCCTTCACTAGGAAAGAGTAGCGCACCACTTAACCAAGAGATAGACCAAAACTCTCCTTGACGTCACACCTAGCTGTCGTAGCTTCTCCTCCAAGACCTATGCACTTTTCCTCTTGTTGCAGAGCTCATGAGTGAATATACAAGTGAGGCACTAGCCTCCCTTATAAATAGTAGTCTGCCCTCCTTAAATTAGGTCTGGGTTGACCTGTCAATTTACCCTCTTAAATTACATTTAATTGTCAAGGCACAATAGGGCCGACTTTTACAAAGGCACAATAGGGTCGTCTTAATAAATATAATATAATAACATTCTTTAGGGTTTGTCTTGGTCATATACAATAAGGATATCTTCTGAAGCTACTCAATCTTCAACACTTCCTCTTAGCAAGGAAGGTATTCTTCTTATCACAGTCATCATCACTGCTTCTGCACTTTTGCAGACTTGGTCATTGTCTTGTTGTCAATCATGGATCTATATATCATATGAACTTATGTACTTTCATTGGAATAACGTATCAACTTGCATTGGGGTTTCCAACCTGCGTTGGGGTTACCAACCTGTGCTGGGATAGCGTACCAAACTGCGTTGGGGTTACCAACTTGTGCTGGGATAGCGTACCAACCTGCGTTGGGGTTACCAACTTGTGCTGGGGTAGTGTTCCAGCTTGCGTTAGGGTTACCAACCTGCACTGGGGTAGCGTACCAGCCTGTGTTGGGGTTACCAACTTGCGTTGGGGTAGCGTACCAGCCTACATTGGGGTTACCAACCTGTTCTGGGGTAGCGTACCATCCTGTATTGGGGTAGCGTACCAACTTGCATTGGGGTTACAAACCTGTGCTGGGGTAGCATACCAGCCTGCGTTGGGATTACCAACCTGCGCTGGGGTAGCGTATCAGCCTGTGTTGGGGTTACCAATCTGCGCTTGGGTAGCGTACTAGCCTATGTTGGGGTAGCGTACCAGCCTGCGTTGGGGTAGCTCAATACTCCCCTCTACTGGGGATCGCATCACCTCCCTCTACTGGGGATTGCATCACCTCCCTCTACTGGGGAACACATCACTTCCTGCTTTTGGGGAACACATCACTTCCTGCTTCTGGGGAATACATCACTTCCCGCTCCTAGGGATCTCATCACTTCCAGCTACTGGAGAACACATCACTTCCCGCTACTGGAGAATTCTTTCTGGGTCACTCCAAGCTTGTCTCTAAAATACTTGAACTTAACTCTGGACAGGGGCTCGGTCAACACATTTGCTACTTTTTTATCGGTGGCAATATACTAGAGTCTTATTGCTCCCTTCTGTACCATGTCCCAGACATAGTGGTATTTGATCTCGATATGCTTGGACTTGTCATGACACTTTGGGTTCACTGACAACTTTATGCAACTCTGATTGTCATAAAAGATACAGGTTTCCTCCGACTCGAGATCAAACAATTTCTGTAATCAACTTTCGAAGCCACATTGCTTCGCTACAAGCTGACCATGCTGCCACATACTATGTCTTTGCGGAACTAACTGCCATATAGGTTTGCTTCTCACTAAGTTACGAGATCATAGCTGATCCCATACTAAAGCAACATTCGGATGTACTTTTCCGGTCTGTGACACTGCCTGCCCAATCTGAATATGTGTAGCCCTACAAATCTTTTCTCATAATCCGAGATATATGTGGGTCCATAATCGATTATACCCTTTAGGTAGTGTTATTGCACAGTTTGTAGTTACGATAATGGATGGATGAAAAGAGGTCAAACTGGCGTAACTGAACCAATCCCACCACTGTCACCTTGATGGGAAGGTTCTTTCTATTTAGGGAGGTAAGACCTAGGGGAGACGTCCCCAGTGACCTGGGGTTTTGAGAAGGCAAAAGGTTTAGCAAGGCTAAGTGATAATAATCCCCCTCACAAGTCACCACCTGATTAGAAAGTCCGACTTATAGCCAATAAAGATAACCGGAAGCAATAGCCAAGAAGAGTACCTGCCCGAGACAAAGCAACAAAGAAACTAGGCATATGCAAGCTTGCTTGTTGGTTAGTACTTCATATAATCAATGACTTTTCTGATAATAAGCAATTGAGCAGTAGTATTGATGAAGTAAATCAATGTTTGTACAATAGCAATGATTACAATATTACTTCTCAATAAATGCTAAAGAAACTTGGCATTCAATGCAACAATATCAACACTTTATAAACAATGCCTTAACTAATCATTCAATTGCTTTAGAAGTAAAACAAAATCTGCACAAAGGTGTTTATAGCTTAAAAGATGACGACAACACTAGGGTTAGTAAAGTTAGTCCAGGCTAGGGTTAGAAGGTTAGTAGTTGTTCAAAGTGTTTGGTTTTTTGTATGATCAAGGGTACTCAAACAATGGAGGCCTTAGATCAGTGTCTTATTGGGGCAAATGGAGTCAAAGAAGGGCTACAGATGTTGAAGGGCCATGATGATAGTAATAGGGTTAGAGACAAGAGGGCTTGGTGTCAAAGTGTCACTAAAGTGAGGCTTCAATAGGTCAAATCCTAGGGGAGACGACTCACTAGGGTGTAGGTGACCTAGGCCCTAGTGTGTCTTCCTCCTTCCCTAGCTCAAAAGACAAATTTACACGGCTAGCTTGAGGCAAGAAAAGCTATGGTTGAAGACAATAAGGTTAAATGTTGAGGTGTTGCTAAAGCAAGGCCTCAACAATGAAACCCTAGGGGAGAAAGGCTCAGTAAAGTGTAGGTGACCTAGGCCTTAGTGATTTCTCCTCCTTCTTCAGCTCATTGACAAGAATCAAACGACTATGTTGGAAGAATAGGGTTAGAGTGTTGCTATGGCAAGGCTCTATCTAACTTCAACAAAACCAAATGGCTCTTAGTCTTAGTAGGGACATGAGACAAGGACCTTAGCATGTACTTGTCACCTAGGGTTTAATTCAGCAAATTAATATAACAAATGCAAATAAACAACACTACAATCATTCAATCAAGAAGTTTTGCAGAAATTCACTTAATCTAACCAAGAAATCACATAGCCATACCCTAGTTGTAAACTTTCCACCAAGAGAAATGCCAAAAATAGCCAAAACAAGCTTCCTTCAACAAGTGCGCCTTAGAATTTCAGCCAAAACCCTAGAATAGGGCGCATGTTTTAGACCTCACCAAGTGGTGAGTGAAAGATGATGAAAATATGAAGGTAAAACCCCTCAATATATAGCATACCAATGACCTAAATTACAAATTAGGTCATCAAAAGGCTGACAAGGCCAAAATACAAAAATCATACTGTTTTACATTAAATGTCTTAAATGAAACCCTAATATAACTAAGACAAGATGTCATGCCCCTTCTAGGGTGACGTTAGCCCCTTTTAGGGAAAATGCAGCCTCCTGGAGCAAAACGTTCGCCCTCCTTGGGCTTCTCCAACCTGCCACACGTGCAACACTGCCTTGTCTGTTTGCCAAAATGTCCATGAAGCAAGGATGATGTCATGAACCTCCTGGGTGACGTCCTGGGCCTTCCAAGGACAACGTTCCAGTGAAGAGGGCACAACCCCCCTAGGTACAGGTCTGCTCAGCTACCTTTGGTGGATTCTTCTGTTCTTCCCTGGTGCGAACACTCTGCCCTGTCTCTGCCCGCTATTGGGGTCTCAGCATCCATCGGGTGGGCTCTTCAGCCCCATGGAGGTCTGAACTAATCATCTCCCCATGTGTACTTGTCCAACATGGTACCTGTCTGTTGGACATGATCCTGCACATCAACATCTACGCCCTCCATGGGCTCATAAGTCACAGGGATCATAGCAATGTTAATCACATCTCATCATCAATATTATTAAACATGTGCATAAAACCCCTATTACTCCAGTTATATAATGTCCCCACTTTGGGACATCATCACATTGCAGAGGTTTATGATGACTAGAGTCGCCAGATGGATGTTATAGAGAGTAGAGGGATTATTGAGAGGCATTTTGGGGTCTGGCTTGCATCGCTCATCCCATTTCATCATTATGATCCATTCTGCATAGGTTGGCTTTGGTTTCGTTGCATTCCGACGATTTCCATGATTTTGAGTATTTTGAGCTATAAGTTAATTAAATTCATTGAAAAGGTCATTTTGGGCACATTACTTGGAGGAACCTCTCAGTGTAATAGCTCATTGGAATTGGGA
>JASDQU010947878.1:30989-43634 GCA_032191745.1 Picea mariana
CTCAATACAATCATCATTTTCCAAACACTTTTAGGCATAATCTTTTTCATGTTCTTCATTTAATTCTTCTTTGTATTTGTAATCATGAGGAAAAGACAAGGACACATTATCACATATAAGATCTTGTGTATTCTCAGTTGTAACATAGGAATGTATTTAGATCTCTTGACATTCCTCTTGGAAATTTCTAGGTACATCCTCAAAAATATTACTCTCAAAGATATTTTCTTAACACTTGATAGCAAAGTCATTCCAGTGTTTAAAACTAGGGCATAATATTCTTAACACTCGATATGATATGAGATACAATTGCTTTCCACAATTACGTTGATTGGAATGTATGTCATCATTAAGAGTTAGAGGACCTATAGGTGAAACACTCATAAACAGGATGATCCATAGTTATCTCTCAATGAGGGATATTTTTTACTCGAAGATATGATGGCCCTAGTATTGAAGAATTTATACAATATCACAAGTCATTATGGAAAGAGAAGTGGAAATATTTTGTAGAATGGGGTTTCAAAGGTGATGTTCTCATATGGTGGAAATGATTTCACCATTTTGAGTGGATGTCATTTTTTGAGGAAGCACTTGAAAAATTACTTTTAGAAAGGTGGTGTCATACAAAGAATAAGGATGAAGACATCACCAAGAGTTTATTTTCATGTGGAAAATCTATATTACAAGTTCATGGTTGTATTCATAAAGAAAATATCATTGTTTCTATTAACCCTAGTTGCAAACAAAATGTTATCAATATTCAGTCAGTTAATAGATTGCAAGTTCTGGGAAAGAATATTCAAAGCACATAGGTTGCAGGTGAAAATGTTAAACTTTTTAAATATTTGAATCTAAGTATGGATAAATATGTGTTGCATTCATATTTTGAGGTTCTAGATATGGGTGATGAAGACATTGTTTTGGGACATCCTTGGATAGAATAAGTGGGTACCATTAATATTAATGTGCAAAAGAAGTTTCTAAATATTTGGTACAAGAAAAAGAAAATTGCATTGCAGGATGTGTCTCTTAGTAAGAAAGATGGGCCCATGGAATCTAGCAAAGAAGTTATTGCCAAGTCTGAATTTGAATCAGAGACAGAGTCTATAGAAGGAGATGAAGCAAAACTCTAGGAAGGACATAATCAGAAAGCTAAGTAGGTCATTGACTCAAAGGCGCAAAGTGTTACAGATTTGAAGAAAAAACAACAAATTCCTACAGTTGTTGTAAATCATTATCCACATCATATAGAGACCCAACAACTATCAAGGCAAGGGTGTGTGCATCAACACATTTATGCACCAATAGGGAACTAGAAAGGAAATCGACCAAGAGGTGCATGAAGGCCTACTAGCACTACATGAAGACAACGGGCTAGAGAAATAATCACATGGAAACACTGGCATAATGAAGATCAATATCAAGGTGGCAAGGAATCATATGGACATCATGTTCAACTTCCATTAGGATTGATGGATGGTCCTACTTCGTACCAATTGGCTACATTGCGTAGCCGATCATATTCTATGGTTTTTTCTCTTGTTTCGAGGACGAAACATGTGAAGGGGGATGGAATGTAGTATACCTAGGGAAGTAATATGGGGTACCTAGGGAGGTACCCAATGGGAATGTGGTTATGTACTATTAGTGGAAGTCATTTAGTATATGAGAATGTGGCCATTCAATTTAAGGTGGAATAGGTCCACTATATTAATAAATGTCCACTATGGTACTTAAATGTAATAAATGTGAGAAGGCTCTCTAGAAGGTCCCTAAGAGATATAGAGAACTATATAAAGAAGTGTAAGCAATGTAATGGGAGAGAGTGAATAATATTGTGAAAGTATCAAGCATTGTTTGAGGAGTGTTATCCTTCCTTAATGATTAATATATGGTGTTACCCTACATCAAGGGTTTTGTCTACAGTCATGTGTTGAGCATTCTAGTGAATGGTTTGGTATTTATTAATGGTTTGTTTTTGAAGTATATTTGCAAATTATTCAGGATATTAACAGAACAATACTCTCTTTCATTGTATTATTTATTGTTGATTGATTATGGTGAACCATAATTTTGTGAAGAGGCAATGCAGGTAGACATTAAAACAATGTGGGAGCAAGGTGTGAAAGAGGAAATGGATTCTCTGGTAAATAACCAAAATTGGGATTTAGTTTAGTTTTCTGCAGGAAAAAGAGCATTGTAGAATAAATGGGTTTACAAGTTGAAGGAAGAAGATGGATGAAAAAAGTGGTACAAGGCTAGACTTGTTGTAAATGGTTTGCACAAAAGAAAGGTATAGATTTTGATGAAATATTTCTCATTTTGTTAAAATAACTTCAATTAAGACTATTTTAAGTCTTTTGGCAGTAGAAGATTTTCATCTTGAAAAGTTAGATATAAAAACAACTTTCCTCCATGGGAATTTGGAGAAAGACATTTATAAGCAGCAGCCACAGGGGTATGAGGTCAGGAAGGATAATTTGGTATGTGGGTTTAAGAAGAGATTGTATTGCCTAAAGTAACCTCCAAGGCAGTGGTATTTGAAGTTTGACAGGTTTATGACAGAACAAGGTTATAGTAGATGTCATTTTGATCACAATGTTTATTTTAAAACAATAAAAAATTGAATCTATATTATCTTGCTATTGTATGTAGATGGCATGCTTGTTGCAAGGTCTAATATGAAGGATATAAATGTTCTCAAGACGAAATTAGATAATTCATTTGCGATGGAGGATTTGGGTGTTGCAGAGAAAACCCTTGGTATGAGAATAACAAGAGACAAGAAAAAATGCAAATTGACATTGTCTCAGGGTGAGTACATAGAGAAGGTGTTGGATAGGTTTAGAATGCAGAATGAAAAACTAGTTAGTACACTTGTGGCCAACCATTTCAAATTAACTAAGGAAATGTGTCCCAAGATAGAAGAGGAGATACAATACATGTCCAGAGTCCCTTATTCATTAGCAGTTGGAAGCTTGATGTATGTGATGTTTTGCACAAGAAAATATATTGCACATGCAGTAGGATTTGTGAGAAGGTATATAAACAATCCAGGTAAAGTACATTGGGAGGTAGTAAAGTAGATTCTCAAGTATTTGAGAGGTACTAATACTCATGAATTATATTTTGGAGGTTCATAAAATGTTCTACAAGGATATGTTGTTTTAGATATGGAAGGTGATAAAATAACATGAGGAGCACCACAAGGTATGTTTTTACTATAGGTGGAACAATAGTAAGTTGGATTTCAAAACCGCAAAAGGTTGTTTCACTTTCAACAACAGAAGGAGAGTATGTTGTTGCTATAGAGGATGGTAAAGAAATGATTTGGTTACAGAGGTTTATGGAGGAATTGGGAAAGAAGAAAGATAATAACATATTGTATTGTTATAGTAAGAGCTCCATTCATCTTGCAAAGAACTCAACCTTCCATTCGAAGACTAAACATGTACATCTCAGGTATCATTTCATATGATTCATCTTGGAAGATGGACATTTGAATTTGGAAAATATACATAATAGAAAGAATCTCATAGACATGTTAACAAAGGGAGTAATAAGGGATAAACCGAGTTCCATCTTAGTTTAAGTTGGTCTTCAAGAATGAAGGTGAAGATGATAACTTTTCCAAGTCCAAGAAGGATCATAGTCCAATAGATACAACAGTGGTGGATTTGTTGAGATCAATATCCAAGTGGGAGATTATTGGTTGTGGATAATGACTATATTAGTGTGGTACAGAAAGGCTGAGCCTTGGAAGAGCACGACATCAAAGTACTGATGGATAGAAGCATCTCCTGGATCATGAAGGAAACTGAATATTGGGTGAGAATGGTCCATGAAACTTTGCGGAAGATACATGAAAGGTGGGGAGAGTGCAAGAAAATCTAGGAGAATGTCAATTGGGAGATGGAAAACATTGGCCTACCAGAATTGAACCCACCAAAAAATTTCTCCTATCTGTATGACATAGTCAAACGACATGCAGAGAAAGACTCAGCATGGGAGACAGAGATCTCACAGATTTCATGTATGACTCCAGGTCAAGTAAAGAAGTTTGTGGAACACCCAATCAAGGCCCTCACAGTTCTACAACGCTTAAGTGTCAAGTTCCTTAGGTATAGAGAATGTGTAGTGGAGATAAAGGAAGTCTTCTTTGCATTGATGGATCAACATAGGTTTCCCTATGCAAACACATGCAAAGACCTTTTCTTAAAGTGGGTGAAGTATGAGATAAATCATCCACTTTAGTAAAAAATTGGATTATATCAAGAGAAAGAAGAGATAAAGTCTGCCACATGTCAATTTTGTTTTACCTAGCACAACTTTTAGCAGTTATTTTTATCTTAGTGATCCTTTATAAATAGGGGGATCGACCTTGTGCAAAAGGTCTTTGGTTTTGGGATAGACCCTCTTTTTGAGAATTGTAAAAGAATTATTTATGTGCAACTTTAATTAATAATTTATGTTTAGAACCAAATACAATTGTTTTCATCTAAAGCATCAACTTGATTGGATCAAGGAGGGATTGTTTCCGTCTTCGAGTTTGATAGTGTTGTTGTATTGAGTAAGAGTTGTTTTATCTATTTTTAATTTATCTTTCAATATTATAACAATTCTTTTTCTCCATTTGATGAAAATAAATCGATGTGTTGATATGTGATTGATAGCAGAACTGAGATAACTAATTTTCTTACATTCATATTTGTTACGTATTTTTTTTCCTTTCTACAATTGTTATCTCAGTCAATGATGAATGTCCATAAGTAAAAATATTATTTATAATCTTTAAATAGGTTTGATTATCATTGTCTGCATGATGAGGTATAAGGGTTATCCTAAGCTCATCATTCTTCAGTCTTTAGTAATTTCCCGTTATCATTTGGATTATGTCATCATCTTGATTTTACCTAGATTATTCAAGAGTACAAAAATACAAAAATAAAATCGCTTAACCTAAAGGGGAAAATTTTCATAGAAAGATACACCTGTCAGTTACCCATAAAGCCCATCAATAAATCGGCCAGATCAAAGATCTAGAGAACCATTCCACTCATCAAATGCTTACGAGTCTAATTGGGTCTCTTAAGTGGGTTTGGTTCCTACTTTTGAGTTAAAGGATTTCCAACCCCTCAACACCACATAAGGACCTCCCCCTTTAGGGAGAAAGTAGAGAAGAATCCACTAAGTTTTTGATGATCTCCTTGTCCAAAAATACAAAAGAACTTATCTTGCTTTTTTTAGAGACTTTGAACCATAAAAAAAATACTTTCTTGTTAAATCATTTTTGTCCTATTGAAGCCTATGTTCAATAAAATTCATGTGATAGTGTTCCTTCCTCTGACCATCCAAAAAATCTAAGATGTGCCACTGCCCATGAGCCATAGAAGTGTTTTCTTTAGATAATGAGTTTGTTGCTGTGTTTCTTTCCCTATAGACATGGGTAAAAGACAAATGTGTAAATATCTCTTTAACTAAAAATACTTCTTCTAGAAGAGAAGTAAGAAAAATGTTGTGGCATCTTTGAGTTCTCCATATTCAGTTGATAATCACCAAAGAATCCCTGAAAATTTGAAGATTTGTTATCCCTTTTTCCCCAACAAAAGAGAGTATAAGCTTTAAAGCCATAAGTTCTACATAATTATTTGATCCCCATCCCAAACCCCATTTTATATTATAAAAATGTGTTGACCCTTTCCCCCCTTCAAGATTAGATGAGGTCTGTTACTCATGAAATACACATAAAAAAACATTATGCTAAAAAAATTCTTGTAGCTTACCATCTACTTATTTATATATATCTAACCATTATCTAAATGTATATACAACATGATTAAATAACACATGAATTCCACTAATAAATCATTACAATAGCATTTAAATTAATCGCATTCACAAAGCTAATACACAGTAAATAAACTTGTAATATAACTCAGAAAAATAGATAAAATACTTATCTTTTCAAAACAGTCGTGCAAACAGATGCTTGGGATGGATGTTCCACCCAAGCATAGATTTTTTTTTTCCATATCCCAACAACAAGTCGTCCCTGATCTGGACACAAGAATCCACAAAAGAGGGTGATCCTTGACTATCCATTCACAACTCAAAAAAATCACACAAGCCACTGACATTCTCCTACAACTATCCTAATTTTCCAGCATCTCTATTTCTCTTGACTTACTTAACCCAAGGAATGTACCCCTTCACTTCTCTCAATCCATCATGCTGCAACATTAATTTATCAGCGCCAAATCAAGGAATTTTCCCCCTTCACTGATCTTAATCAATCAAGATGCACCATTCATTTATCAGGGTGTCCTTGGCACAAGCGACCAAGAATTTCACTACTAGAAATTCAAGGGATGTAAATTTCTAGTAAAAAATACCAGGAAAATAACCAATGGCAACCTTGTTGTTGTAGTGCAACCCATACAGGATTTCACTCTTTAGGCCTAACAACCTGGTTCTTCTATAATGAAAATCTCATACAAGAGTTCACTCTTCATGCATAATACCCTATTTCTTTAGTCTTTGAGCTCCAAAATGATCATGAATTCACTTTCCCTCATTGTTCCAGCTTGAACACACTTCTTCATATGTGTTGCATTCAAATTTTGAGGTTCTAGATATGGGTTATGAAGACATTATTTTGGAATATTCTTGGATAGAATCAATGGGTACCATTAATATTAATGTGCAAAAGAAGTTTCTAAATATTTGGTACAAGAAAAAGAAAATTACATTGCAGGATGTGTCTCTTAGTAAGAAAAATGGGCCCATGGAAGCTAGAAAAGAAGTTATTGTCGAGTCTGAAGTTGAATCAGAGGCAAAGTCTATAGAAGGAGATGAAGAAAAACTATAGGAAGGACATAATCAAGAAGCTAAGGAGGTCATTGACTCAAAGGAACAAAGTGTTGCATATTTGAAGAAAAAACAACAGATTCCTACATCTGTTGTATATCGTCATCCACATCATATAGAGACCCAACAATCATCAAGGCAAGGGTATGTGCATCAACAAATGTATGCACCAGCAGATAACGAGAAAGGAAACAGATCAAGAGGTGCATGGAGGCCTACTAGTACTACAAGAAGACATCAGGATAGAGAAATAATCACATGGCAACACTGAGATAATGCAAATCAATATCAGGGTGGCACAGAAGCATATGGATATCATGTTCAACTTCAATTGGGATGGATGGATGGTCTTACTTGGTACCATTTGGCTGCATTTCTTAGCCAATCATATTGTATGTTTTTCTCTTGTGTATGAGAATAACAAGAGACAGGAAAAATCACAAATTGACATTGTCTCAGGGTGAGTACATAGAGAAGGTGTTGGAAAGGTTTAGAATGCGGAATGAAAAACTAGTTAGTACACATTTGGCCAACCATTTCAAATTAACTGCAAAAGGTTGTTTCACTTTCAACAACACAAGGAGAGTATGTTGATGCTATAGAGGTTAGTAAAGAAATGGTTTGGTTACAGAGGTTTATGGAGGAATTGGAAAAGAAGCAAGAGAATAACAAATTGTATTATTATAGTAAGAGTTACATTCATATTGCAAATAACTCAACCTTCCATTTGAATACTAAGCATATACATATCAGGTATCATTTCATACGATTTGTCTTAGAAGATGGACATTTGAAGTTGGAAAGTATACATACTAGCCAGAATCCCGAAGACATGTTAAGAAAGGGAGAAACTGAATTCCTTCTTAGTTTCAATTGGTCTTCAAGCATGAAGGTGAAGATGAGAAATTTTTAAGGTCCAAAAAGGATCATAGTTCATCTGATACAACATTGGTAGAGTTGTTGAGATCAGTATCCAACTAGGAGATTATTGGTTGTGGATCCTGATTATCTTCCTATTTCATAGGTCTTTTTTTTTCAGTCGTGTTTATATCCCATGAAGACTTTACACCCCTCCATGTGGGGGGGTTGCAAGGGGGATTACCCCCTTTGAAGGGTCTGTGGGAAAGTGGTCCCCTGGTGGGGGTTCGGGGACAAAGACCATGAAGCAAAATTTTTCTTGTAAATATATATTGTAATTTCATAGTAAATATGGACCACTCATTATAAGGTCGCATATCTGATGGTAGAATTTATTTTAGGGCTTTTTCCCTAGAAATAAACCCTCTTTTATGAGGGATATGTATTGTGGTTATGCATCATTGCGAATATTGTATTCTGAGAGAGGAGACCGTGAGACAAAGAAGAGGAAGTTACAACAAGCCTCCATAGGTTGTATACCTTCATTTGATGGATAATAAAAAGAAAGGACCAAACAATTTCTCTGGTGGACGTAGCCCACACTGGGTGAACCATGCATATCTGTGTCTCTATTATATTGTGTATCTTCTGTGTTGTATTTTCACATTTTTTTTTTCTGTGGTCCTTTTTTCTCTAAAAGTGTATGGGTAAAAGATGAAGGAATCCAAACAATCGATCAGTAATTGGGAAGAGTCTCAATGATGTTTAAGGCATTAACTAGACCCTCCAAATGACCATGCTAGATTACATGACATAGATATGTGGTATTTTGAAAACAATGCAGGGATACATTATGGAGATGTGGTCATGGGCATTGACACATCATTTAATGTTTTGGTAATGTTTGATTGGGTTATAGATTCATATGCTCGATAATGCATATATATGGAATGATGTTTTCATCCCATTTGATATGATTAACAAGAAGAAATGATTGATTTGTTAGTATGCCAAAAAAATGGTTCTTTAGCGGGCTATTCTAAATATGCAATGAAGGGATAACATGCATTAATAATGACAGTCTGTTTGGGTAATTGAAGTTGAGAAAAATGTATGAAAAATGGTCTTGGATATGGAAATGGTGTAATCCCTTGAAGAAGACTAGTGCCTTCTATTGACTATTATGTTTTCATGTATAAAGTAGATTAGGAATTAATAATTGAAAGTTTTATGATAATATATCAAGGTGAATGCATGTGTGTGAAACAACTGAGATAATGGCTATTGAATATGGAAAATATTGGGTTAGAAAGATGGACAAGAACACCCTGACAAATGATGGATTTCCCAAAGAATTGTGTAACAATGAAAGGGATGTATAAGCTTAAAGGAGGAGTAAAGAAAGGAATAAAAACTACTACACATAAGAGAAAAGAAGAGACGATAAGAGAATAAAAGATTAAATTATATAAGACTTGCCTCATTTTAAGAGAATGAAGACTCCATTTTGGTCAACTAGAGTTCCAGAACCACATCTTAGAGCTCTTCCTAGCCAACCTGCATGATATTCCTAAGAAAGGAATGGTGTAGGATGATGGACTAAGGGTAGTGAAGGGGGCACATTCCTTGGGTCATCCCTGATAAAATAATGGTACAACCCAATGGACCGAGAGTAGTGAAGCAAGTATATTCCTTGGGTCAATAGGTTGAGAGGAAGAGAGGAGACTATGGTTGGAATTGTTGTGGGATTTGTAAAAGATTTCAATTTGTAGTATCAGTAATACAAATTTATAATCCTTATCTATTTCATTATTAAAATATTTTCAATATTACCATATTCATTATAATATTGAAAAATACTAACCATATCTTGTAATATCTTGTTATTGATATCTCTCATATGTATGTATGTATGTATGTATGTGTGTATGTGTGTATGTATAATTTATTTGGAGTAACAACTATGTTTATATTGATTAAAAATATTGTAGCGTGACCCACACAATTTAAGAATTTACAAAATGAAAGAGGAAAGAGTCAATACACAATTTCGATCTTCATTCAACTGGAGATGGGATTTCAACTTTAGTTCCCATTAACTTATTTCCTTTAATTATAACTTGACTAGAATACTATTTCACATATTGACCACCCAGTATGATACATGAAAACATCTTAATTTGAGGAGAATCTCTGTAAGGAATAATTTCACTTGGCCAATGAGGATTGCAATCCTATTTCCATGCTCCATTAATATTCTTTCTCTCTTGAGTATTTCTTTAGTTCTCTACCACTAGTTGATGGTAGGGGACTAAGGGACAGTTTGAGTGCCCCAACATGGAAAAGGGTCTCTACTCAAGGTGCTAAATATTATGGGAGAATATTTTCCACATCCACTTCCCCTGGTCAAACTTGCTCCTTATCCCTCTCTTCCTCTTTTACAGGACACATATTTTTCCACCCATTTTCCTCTACTATTGAGGTATATTCAATCACATGTTGTCCTTGTAGTGCTATCTTTTAGCTAATTCTGGTTGTCTAGCACATAGATGATTTTAGGGGCTAAATTTCGCAAATGGGCAAAATTTCCATGGTTTTTCCCAAAATAATATTCACCACTTTACACTTTTTCTAAAATTAATTTTCCCGAATTCCACAGAATAAAATTATTTTATCACCAAAAACGCTAAAATTTTATAGAAACTATATAAAATCCTTAGAAATTTGAATATTTTTACAAAACTATCACCGAACATTTTAGATTTTGCATCTTAAGGACTAGTAAGATTAGCCTAGGTTTCTACATTTTAATATAAATTTTCATCATGATTCAATTTCCCTATTTTTCATTAATTAGTATTTTTGTAACCCTATATTGATATTTCTCTACCAATGCATCCTCGACATTCCTAGTGGATAGTTATTCCTCTTAACTATAATTTTCCAGTGTGACAAATGTGTTGTTGTTTTCACATTATTTTTTCTCTTTGAAATCTTGAGGTTTGCATTCAGCTGTTGTCACCATATCCTATTCTTGTAACAAGGATGGATTCATCTTCATTTTTAGTTCTTAAGGGGTATATTTCTTTGGAAAACTCTTTGTGGAAGTGTTCTTATTCATGACATGGGTGCATTGAAATGGAAGTGCCTCATCGTCCAATGTCTACACATGAGTCCAATTGTTTATTTGTATCTCTATGACCTTATGGAGACCATATTTGACATTCATCTATACAAACATTTGGGAACAAGTGTACAATAACCATCCTTGTCTTGACTTGTTCTACATATTTCCTAATCTTGTTCTCTATTTATTTCTAGGGTTGCATCGTACCACGATTAAAAGGAAAGTGGAGTAACCTTATCCAAATTGAGGCCTTAATAAGTATTTTGCTTCATCCCTCAAAGGTCATCAACCACTAGTGATATACAATCATCTCAAGCCCAAAAGCAATGGAATGTTGCGGAACATTAAATATATATATAATTTGAGATAAAAATAAAGACCAAAAAGACATTTACCAGATAAATAAATTTTTGAATACCTCCTTTCGATATTTGAGGAACCAAATCGATTTGAATCTTTGATTACAAATATGTGAGTTTGGGCCATACATCCATGAAATTTCCCACCAAAAGGTGATCAACCAAAAACAACACTTTTTTCTTTAGGGATGTGGAGAAAATGAATATCTTGGGAATGTTTCTTTTCTTCCAAGAGAGATTGGCTTCAGAGACGAGGTTTCCATTTCTCAAGACTATTCCCTCCTTGTTCATTTTTTTCCTCATCATGCATTGTCACCTCTAATGGTGCACAATGTAATAATGCACAATGTAATAATTGTGATCTAAAAATAATAGAAAAAATGCTACAATAACCTTGATTTGCATACCTCTACCTCACTTTTAATCTTTAGTATGTTAGGTTTGTAACCCTAACCACAAAATATGTTATTGTAAAAACTCCATTAATCTCTTAAATTTTGACCTCATATATAAAAATTGTAAATCCTTGAGGTTGAAACTCTTAGTTTCTAAGTTAACAATGAAAGCAACAAGTTTTTCTTCAACAAAATTTCCTCTATTCAAGCTGACCACTAAATAAAATAAGTATATTTCTTTATTTAGTATTTAATTTTCTTACTATATACTTCTCCATCCTTTTCAAACACCCATAACTACATACTAAATAAAATAAATATATATAATTTAATATACTATTATTGTACCAAAATACAAAATATGAGAGAGATGTGTAATTCATTCCATGCCCAACATGGAGTTCACACAAGGAATTAAAAAAACAATAATAACAACAAAATGTTTTAATGTTGGCCATAAATAAAATATTTCAATATCCACCTTAAGTACTTTCTAGTTACCAAAAAGAAAGAGATGTACAATTTCTTCAATTCTTTATATGGAGTTGACATGTGACATTTTATAAAATATTAACTAATGTAGATTCATCTTAACCCCACATATGTTCTCTGGATGTGTCATGGGATGAGAGACATCAAATCCCTTTAGATGAAAACCATTTTTTAGAGTACAAAACTTGAGAAAATGTTTTCATATGGAAGGACCTCATAGTTATAGAGTATGAATCTATGCTAGTTCTTAAAACACACACACACACATGCCATGTGACAACTCCATGTTGAGCAGTGATAGAATTGCACATCTCCCTCAAATTCAACACACCACATTGTTCATCTGTTTTAATCAAGATGGAGAGATAAGATATATATATATATATTGTCAACTCCATGTTGAGCATGGAAGGAATGAAACATCTCTCTCATACTCAATACAACATGTATTCAAATGTTTTAACCATATGTATTATTTTACTTTGTAATGATCCCAAGCCATTATGCAAGGATCATCACTGTTTTGGTGTCTTTTTAAAACTTT
>JASDQU010947879.1:5065-16583 GCA_032191745.1 Picea mariana
ACTCCACTCTACTACACCCACCTTCCACTCCACACTCACCTCACTTAGCTCATGCGCAACCCCACTTAGCTAATGCGCATCTCCTCTTCTCCCCATGCGCCCTTGCTTTGGAGTCTTCACCGGTTGATGTATAAATCAATGTCGACCCTCCTCCATTCATCCAGTTGGAGCTTGGGCGACTTGATTACTTTGTATAATTTTTGTTATTGAATGAAAGACTTTGGAGGTCAATATTTGGTGTTTGGTCTCACATGTGTGGATGGATTGTTATCTTATGAGGTAATATCATTTCAAGTTTATTTATTTTACTTACATAGTGGCTATGGTAAGGGTATTGATATCCAATTAGAATATATAGTTCTACTTGCTTTCTAGTCTATATATTTGTTTAATGAATTTGATGCTTATATTTTCATGCTTGTTTTTTGTTTAAACTAACGTGGAACAAAGTCTCTCTTGTAGGAAATATCGTTGTTTGCAGGTACTTGCTAGGAACTTGGAGTGTGAAATACCAACCTTTTGGAGATTCAAAGGAGCTTGGTTGCTCCCTTTGTTTCTCCAAAAGCATTTCAAAAAAAATTCCTCCCTCTTCTTCACACGAGAGAAGGACTCAACCCAAGGGTTCTTGAGGCTCAAGCAAAAGGCTCCATAAAATAAAATAAAAAATTCTTCCTCTTTCTCTCTTTCTTGGATTGCATGGATAACTATATCAAATTTCAAGTTACTATTTTATTTCTAGTGTTTGCATGCAAGATCTAGATCTACTTTCAAGTTTATTGCTAAATCTAAGTCTAGATCTAGTTTTTATTAAGCAATTTTCTGATTTTTCTTGCCAAATTTCTAAGTAAAAGTAGTTGTTTGTTTTTCCTTAATATCTAGTCATTTGAGTATTCTAATTTAATGTTTTAGGAAAGCGAACAGAAAATACTCAAAAGAGGACTTAGTTAGTTTCGTTAAATCTCTAAAAAGTCCCAAAAGTTGTCTTTTGTAGTGCCTAAAATTTTTGTGAAAAAGTCTTATAAAAAATTCTTCTTTATTTTGTGTTTGCATGTCATTTTCTGCTAATTTTAATAACTTTTCATTGTTGGTTTTTAGCAGGTCCATCTCAGTACAAGGGATATTTTGACCTCTTCGAGACCCAAGATCGAAGATCTTTCACTCCAAGACTCGACCCTTGAAAACCAAGACTCAAGGAGTCTTTTTTGTAATAGTTAGTTTAGTAATCGATGCAGTTTTGTAAGGATCCAAACAAAAGGCTAAAGAGAAAAGAAGAAAAGAGAGTCATCCTCTCAAAGTTGTAATAGGCTAGTAAAAGCGGGTCTTTGGCGCCCAGTTTCTTCATTCCCTTTAGGGGGATTGGTGGTGTTGTGTCTTTTTATTTTCCTTACAATTTTTTATTGTCTTATGTTCCAAAACAACACAAAGCTAAAAGGAATTCACATCACCTAAACATATTTAATAAAATCAATCACAAGAAGTTAAATTAGTTTTATTTTTCATAGAATACTAATTGCTAGATTAGTTCAATTTTTGCAAATATAATGGAATAAACCCCAGTTGTTCAACCATGTATGCAAACCCACAGCTACTTTCGGGTGGCTTTGGAGACCCAGAAACGGACCTGAGCAACGCATGTTAGTATTAATAGGGAAATCCACTTTGTTGCATTATTCGTCTAAGACCTCTGCATTTGGGTGGAGTGTGTTAAGTCAGGGGGGATACTCATTAATGAGATTCATTCTCTCATATTTTGGACTTACGACACACTCAATCGGTACGTCTCTAAGATTGTTGAATAACAAGTAAAGCGAGCCAAATACACTCTTGCAAACAAAGAGTGGGGACCCCGACTTTAATCCCCACTTCACGGTTTCAAAGACTTGCTTAAATTTCCCAAATCCCATAATAAAATTCTCAAGATAAAATAAACGCGACATTTTCATAACGTCACATTTACTTTTTGGCACTGGTCTTCACTTTATCTATTTTGTCAGTCTTATCTTTATTTCAAATGGTTCAAGTTATTTCCCTTTGAATCACGTGGTGAATGAGTGACTTTTAATGAGTTTTTCACAGAGTGTATCATTTTGAATCATTTATGTTGCTAATATAAGTCTTGTCATTTCATAATAAACTCCTAGAATAACTTTGCTTTCATAGATTTAAAGCCTTAGATTATTTTCATAGGGACTACCCCCCTTGGTTTCGCTAGGAGTTTGCCTAGATAGAGGAGTCAAGGATCAGGTGACAACACCTTGACTCGAGACTTGCCCCCAAGGACACACTAAGTGGATTGAAAATTTCTTCCACGATAACCCAAGTTTGTATAAGATGGCAACATTTTGGCTTCGTTGTCGTGGATAAATCTCTCTATTCCCATAATACAACCTTGTTTTCTTTTTTTTTTGTTTTACTTAGTTTTTTATGTTTGTTGTTTATCGGATTTAGATCCAATCGACGACTCCACTAAATTCCAATTTGACTAGGTATTCTACAAAAAAGAATTCAAAAGACTTAGTTGACTTCATTCCTGAACCTGAACGTGTTTATAGAAGGAGGTTAGCCAAAGCATATTCTCGTAGAATCCTTAGCCATTTAGGATTTGAGTCCATTTCTAATATCCACTTGATTTTTCCTAGTGATAATTTTATTTCAGAAATGACAATTTATGATCCTTGTAATTTTTCTACAATTAATAATTATCTTCATGCTATTCCCGAAAATAAAATCGAAAAATTACCAAGTTTTTAAGGAAACAATTCAATAAATTTTAAAACACATATTAAATATTTCATAAGGTGTATTAATAAATGGTGTGTTGCACATGACCACGAAGATATAAAAATGAAGCTTTTTGTTCTTTCCTTAGAAGATGATGCTTCAGACTAGTACGAAGACATGCCCAACAACAAGTTCAAGACATTAAAATATATCTTAGATGCCTTCACTGAGAAATGGGGGGAGAAAAGAGATCATCGTCACCTGTTGGCAGCCCTCAACACAATAAGGAAGAATGAGAACGAAACTATGGATAAATTTAACAAAAAATTCAATGAATTAGTTTCAAGCATGCATACAGATATCAAGCCTCCGGACAACGTCATCTTGATCTACAATATTGAGGCATTTGGTGGGGAAATGAGGTATCAACTAAGAGAAAAGGAACCCGCCAACCTCAAAGCAGCTCAAGATATAGCAATAAATGTTAGCTTTTTAGCTCGGGAGGTACTCCACATGTTTTTTCTTGTATGCGGATGTAACCTTGTGTTTACACTACTAGGCATTTAACTTTGTAATGGGTTTTTTATAAAGCTGTAAGGTGGTTCTTTTACTAAAGTGACTTTTTAATAAAGTGTACCTTCTAATTTTAAAGTGACTTTATTTCATAAAGTGCACTTATGTAATAAAGTGAAATTACTTTAATATTTTAAGTGATTCATTTTGGAGGGAATGAATCGTGACCCTTGATCTTGAAAAAGGAAAGATTGGATCTTGGCCTTTGGATTTAGGGTTGGGAAAGGTGAAAAGACACTTTGGGGGGGAAATGTTCTTATTAGATTTATAAAATAATCCATTGGGTAGTGTAAAAGACACAAGAGGAGGAGATTGAGAGAAATTTTGAGTAGGCTTGAGAGGAAATTTAGGGCAGCATAGTGGGCACAAACCCCAAGAAAGCATATTTGTTTCATTGCTAAGTTGTTTTTCTGTCATGGGAGACTGTACTGTACGGATCCGTACAGTTCGTACAACAAGTGAAAGTGGGCACGCAAATCGAGGCAGTCTTTGGCATGATTTTCGAGGCAGATTTAAGATTTTTGCTTGTTGTTTTTGGGTTATACAGAACATTTCGTATAAATGATTATTGGCACAAATTTCGAGGTACAGGGGGGTCGTACAACAGTACATATTTGGCACGAATTACGAGGTAGATTTTGGGACTGTTTTAGTGTGTTGTAAGTGGACTTTTTCTTGGTTGGAAATTTTGATTTTGTTGTTATGTATTTTCCTGAAGTTGAATAATAAGATCTCTCTCTCTCTCTCTCTCTCTCTCTCTCTCTCTCTCTCTCTCTCGTTGAGTTTCCCCACATTGGGGTTTTCCCTGGTATTTGCCTAAATTTTTGAGTTTTTCATGGGTTATTGAATGTTGTCCATTGTGTTTATTTTCGTTGCATATTTGCTTAGCAATGTGTATTTCTGCTTATGGAAATTTTTGAATGTGGGTTTGAGACATTTCGGAAGTTCATGCAAGATAGTTATCTCTAGGTTACTAAGTGTTTGACAGAATATTAGCTTGTTGATTTTTGTCATTAAAATTTACATGGTATCAAAGCTTTGTCTCTGAGTGACAATGAACATTGAGTTTTTTGGGCAAAGTTGAAGAGGGAAAATTTGTGATTGTTTTCCTTGAGTTGTGACAGGGAATATGGATGCAAGCATTAGATTTGAGGATCGGTTGGATGGCATTTCCATCTATTTACAGTGGAAGGTCCAGAGGTCAGTTGTTATCAAGGAGAACAAGATTTGGAACTATGTCAACTTCGTTATTGTGGCTCCCGCAGTAGATCCTGTTGCTTTGGACTTGCATGAGGTCAAAGAGGCCAAGGCTCAGAGGATTATTTTGGATGGGATGAAGGATCACCTTATCCCAGACTTGGATGAGAAGAAGACAACCAAGGAGATGTGGGACGCACTTAAGAACTTATTTGAGGCAAAGAATGAGAATCGGAAGATGGCCTTGAAGGCTAAGTTGCATGATACCAAGATGGGGAAGGAGGAGAGTGTTTCTTCTTATCTTACCCGGGTAGCTCAAGTGAAAGATGAGTTGGTTGTTGTTGGAGAGGTTGTATCGGATTCAGGGTTGGTGAGGATAGCCTTGAAAGGCTTCACCAAGGAATGGGAAGTCTTCGTGAAGTGTGTGGTGGGTCGTGAGCATCTTCCATATTGGAGCAAACTGTGGGATGATTTCACTTAGGAGGAGATCCGAGAAGGATCTCAGAGCAGTGGACAAAAGAGAGATGGAGCTGATGAGAATGTTTCTCTTGCTACAAAGAGCAAGAAGAAAGGAAGTTCCGGGAGGGACTTGAGTAAAGTCAGATGTTATTGTTGTAACCATTTGGGGCACCTAGTTTCTCATTGTCCTGAGAGGAAGAAGAAGAAGGAGGAACCAGAGGCGCCTGAGACAACTGCTACAAAATCCATGGAGGACTTTCCTTCCAAGTTTGAGAGAGAATTTTCTTTGTTTACCCTGGTTTCCAGTGTCAATAGCAGAGGATTTGGAGGTGATATCAAATGGGTAGTGGATAGTGTAGCCTCTTGCCACATGACGAGAATCTGGCGAGTATTCCTAAATATCACAGAGAGAGGTCATGACAGACAGGTGGTAAATGAAGGTGGTATGGCACAAGTTGTATGTGGAGTTAGAAGGGTTAGATTCGAACTCGAGTATGGAGGATTCTTGGAGCTTGATGGACTTCTCTTTGTTCCAGGGTTGAGGGTTAACTTGCTCTCAGTCTCAGCCTTGGAGGATGTAGGATATTGTACATTGTTCAAGAGGAAACATGTCTTTATCTACAGGGAGGGAGTGGACCCGGTGGGACTGCAGTGGATCGGTGATCGTGTGAACAGGTTATATATGTTGCGAGGACAACCTTCAATATATGATTCAATGTCAGATGAAGGAGCATGAGAAGGCTCCTGAGACTGCAGTGGCGCCAAGGATTCAGTCTTGCATTCCAAGAGAAGAGAGAGAGTCTCTTCTAAGCATTGACAGGAGGCTCAACCAGTGTGGTCAAACCAATGCTCAAGATGAACTGGATTCTCCAAGGAGCTCAGGGTTCCGGGTAGTTGTCAGGAGATGATCTTCTAGTTCGAGTTATGTGCAAGTGTTGAGTATAGCTCCAGGTTCAGAGGGAGCTCCTACATAGCACAGTGTGATGGGACCAAATGATGGAGATGGCAGCGAATACATCCCTATCTAAGAGCAAGTGTTAGTTTTTTAGCTCTGAAGGTACTCCACATTTTTGCCTTGTATGCGGATGTAACATTATGTTTACACTACTACGCACTTAACTTTGTAATGGGTTTTTTATAAAGTTGTAAAGTGGTTCTTTTATTAAAATGACTTTTTAATAAAGTGTACCTTCTAATTTTAAAGTGATTTTATTTCATAAAGTACACTTATGTAATAAATTGAAATTACTTTAATATTTTAAGTGATTCATTTTGGAGGGAATGAATCACGACTCTTGATCTTGAAAAATGCAAGATTAGATCTTGGCCTTTGGATTTAGGGTTGGGGAAGGTGAAAAGACACTTTGGAGGGAAAATGTCATTTTCAGATTTATAAAAGAATGCATTGGGTAGTGTGCAAGACACAAGATGAGAAGATTGAAAGAAATTTTCAAGTAGGCTTGAAAGAGAAAATTTAGGGCAACATATTGGGCACATTTCCCAAGACAAAGTGGGTACAAATCCCAAGGAAGCATATATGTTTCATTGTTGAGTGTTTTTCTATTGTGGGAGGTCATACTATACAGATTTGTACAGTCCATACAACAAGTGAAAGTGGGAACGCAAATCAAGGCAGTCTTTGGCACAATTTTCGAGGCAGATTCAAGAGTTTTGCTTGTTGTTTTCGGGCCATACAGAACAGTTTGTACAACTGAATGTTGGAACGGATTTCGAGGTACAAGGAGGGTCGTACAGTAGTACGGATTTGGCATGGATTACGAGGCAGATTTTGAGACTGTTTCAGTGTGTTGTAAGTGGACTTTTTCTTGGCTGGAAATTGTGATTTTGTTGCTGATATGTATTTTCCTGAAGTTGAATAATAAGATCTCTCTCTCTCGTTGGGTTTCCCCAGATTGGGGTTTTTCCTGGCATTTGCCTAAATTTTTTAGTTTTTCATGGGTTATTGAATGTTGTCCATTGTGTTTATTTCTGCTGCATATTTTCTTAGCAATGTGTATTTTTGCTTATGGGAATTTTTGAATGTGGGTTTGAGACATTTTGGAAGTTCATGCAAGACAGTGATCTCTAGGTTACTAAATGTTTGACAAAATATTAGCTTTTTGATTTTTGTCATTAAAATTTACAATAAAGATTGATAAAAATATGCAAGCTTCAGGAAAGTCAAATCTTCCAGGTTTTACAAGGGGTAGTTCTTCTAGGAAGACAGAGTCTAATGAGAAGGTTGCAGCTCCCGATAATTAAGATCATAATTTCAACCCTTTAAAGGTCGTTACAGAAATGGTAAAAAGAATGGAGGCAACTCATGCTACTCAACTTAGTGCTTTGCAAAATATGTTGATAGTTATGGAGAGGTTTCAGTCTCAGAATAATAGATTCCAACCTAGACCTAATAATGATAGGTGGCAAAAGAAAGGTCCTCCTCAAGATCAAAGGCCACAATCAGTTGGAATCCAATAATGTCGTAAATGAAGAAATACCACCCTTTTGTAGAGCATGTGAAGATTTTCATGAAGAGTCTACCTGCCCAGTATTTTGTCAAATAAATGAACAAGGCCTTCCTTCAACAAACAATTTTGTGGGACAATCAAGAAACTCTAATCACATAAACAACTTCGGTGAAGCTCACCCCTTATCAATGGACTATTGTTCAAATGCAAGAAAGAAGTGAGCAAGCCAATGAGGTGATTGAAGAGTTTTACAATGTTACAAAACTATATGGACATAAGCCCACAAATGAGCAGAGTTTGAAAATGGCCAAGCATAAAGGAATAGTCTACCAAAGGAAAGGGTAAGATGTAATAAACATATCTCAAGCTAACTTTCCCAAGGTAACTACTCCTCCAACTACTCCAATTATTGATCTAACTATTGATTTAGGTAATTGGATTTCAAATGCAAAAGTTTTGGTTCCAGTGTTAGATCTTTTGAAGATACCTTCACAGAAAGAAAAACTTATTCAAGCCATAAATGTTTCAAATGATAAAGTGGTTGTAAAAAATCAAGAAAAAGTAAAGGAACATCATGAAGATCCTCCAGTGGTTTTGACTAACAGAGATAGAACCAAAGAAGAAAATCCTCCCTTCTTTGTGTCCTTAGAAATAAATGATCGGTGGTTACATAATTGCATGTATGATTATGGTGCTTCATCCAATATCATTACTAACGGAATTATGCAAAGATTGGGCCCTAAAGTTACAAGGCCTTATCACAATGTGTGTGCCATGGATTCTAAGAAAAATGAAACTCATGGAATTATCATAGATTTGTCAGTCAAGCTAGCTTTTCACCTAGATTTTGCTTTCAAAATGCATGTGGTTGTAATTGATGTGTCGGATGCTTGGGGGGTGCTTCTCTCTAGAAAATGGAGAGCTCACATGGGGGGTTGCCTAAATATGGATTTGACGTTTGCAACTATTCCATACCCTCCTCCATCAACTGAGAATTTGAGGCTCTTCAGAGAAACAGAAAGAAAGTATTATATTGAAGATCCGATAGAGCCATTCAATGAGTTCTTATGTCAAATGTCTGACATGGATAACTTTTCTATATGTTCAAACTTCCTAGCACCAGCTGAAGAAAGATTCAAAGATGAAAAAATAAGTAATAAAGCTTGGAAGATGAACTTTGATGGAGCCCACTCAAGATCAGGCAAAGGGGCAGGGATTGTCTTAAAGTCTCTAACTGGAAAAACTTACAACTTTGCATTCAGACTTGAGTTTGATGCAACAAACAATGTGGTCGAGTATGAGTCACTTTTGCTTGGTTTGGAAATTGCTAAGGATATGGGTATCAAGATTCTAAATGTCAAAGGTGATTCAGACTTGGTAATTCTTCAAGTCAAAAATAAATATGCATGCAAAAGTGAGAGGTTAAGAAGGTACAGAATTTCCATTTGGGATACAATAGAACTTTTTGATGCTATAGATCTCATTGCAATCCCTAGGAATCAAAACAACTTGGCTGACAGTTTGGCAGTCGTAGCTTCTACCCTCCAGCCCTCGAAAGATCTAATAAAAGGAAAAGGAAAGTTGGAAATAATCTTTAGGCCTTCAATCCCAGATAATATTGATCATTGACAAGTTTTCAAGGATGATGAACAAATCTTAAGGTTCATTCATAATGTTCAGGAATTCTCGGGTTTCAATGTTAGTTAGAAAGAGGAGGGGAAATATTATGCTGATGAAGATAATCCAATAAAAAATCCAGTTCCTAGAGGAATAACTTCCTTAGAAAATATTTTTGATAGGCATGATATGTATAAAAAGAAATAATAAGTAGTAAATCTTGGCAGTTATATTGAAATAAACATTGGGACAGAGGAAGTCCCAAGGTTCATAAAAATTGGAAAAAGAACTTCGGAAAAGGAAAGAAATGAATTAATAAACCTGGTCCAAGAGTATAGGGATGTATTTTCCTTCACATATGATGAGTTGAAAGCCTATAAAGAAGATGTGTTTCAACATACTATCCCCCTCAAGAAAGACACAAATCATTTTCGCCAAAAACTTAGACGAATAAATCCTAAGTTAGCACCATTGGTTCAAGCTAAGCTTAAAAAGATATTGGATGTTGGCATCATTGTTCCAACAAGACATTCTTCATGGTGTTCTAACTTAGTTGTTGTTAGAAAGAAAAATGGGGGAATAAGATTATGCATTGATTTCAGAAATTTAAATCTAGTATGCATTAAGGACAACTACCCCCTACCCAACATGGAGACCCTACTACAAAGGGTAATTGGTTCTAAAATTATGTCCATGTTGGATGGCTTCTCTGATTATAACCAAGTGTTGGTGAGGAAGGAGGGTCAAAATAAAACAACCTTCACCACACCTTAGGGCACTTTTGAGTACTTAAGGATGCCTTTTGGCCTACTAAATGCGGGTGCTACTTTTCAGAGGGCCATGGATTTTGCCTTCCATGAGTTAATGGGATAAATCATCGAGATCTACCAAGATGACTTAACAGTTTTTTCAAAAGAAAGGTCAGATCATATAAGTCATCTTAGGCAGGTGTTTGAAAGATGTCGAAAGTATGGCATCTCTTTGAATCCAACCAAGTCTATTTTGGGTGTGGATGAAGGCAAGTTGCTAGGTCACATCATAGCAAAGGATGGGCTAAAGATTGATCCTGAAAGGGTTGAAGCCATAAAGAAAGTTCATTTACCCCCAACCAAGCAAGCTCTTCAGTCATTTCTTGGATAGATCAACTTTGTCAGGGAGTTCATCCCAAAAACTTGGCTGAGATGATGAAACCTCTACTCAAATTATTGAAAAAATATGTTAAATTTGAGTGGACGAATGAAGGAAGGAAGGCCTTTAAAAATATTAAGGACTCAATTGGCATATCTCCTGTGCTAATTAGTCCAAATTATTCAAAAGATTTTCTAGTCTTCTCCTTCGCTTCAAAGGATACTATAGCAGGGGTCTTGCTCTAGAAAAACGAAGAGGGTCAGGAGCAATCCATTGCTTTCATGAGTAAGGCATTGCAAAATTATGAGCTTAACTATACTAGTATGGAAAAACAAGCATATGTCTTGGTCAGGTCCCTTAAGCATTTCCAAGTCTATATAGGATATTCAAAGGTTGTGGGGTATGTACATCACTCAATAGTAAAAGATATCCTTGGGCAATAGGATTGTTTGGGGGTCAGAGGAAAGTGGGTCTCAAAGATTCAAGAATATGACTTAGAGATAAAACCCACAAAGTTAATCAAAGGTCAAGGATTGGCTCAGATGCTAACTGAAGGGAATGAACAAGCTTTGGATTATTTCTGTCAAAATAGTCAATCTAGGCCAGCCTTGTCATCTGAACTTCAGAAGTTAGAACAACACCAATGGTATGATGATATCATTTTCTTTATTTCAAACCTCACATGCCCAAGTCATTTGATTGGTCATAAAAGGAGGGCATTGAGGTCGAAAGCTGCTAAGTATTGTATCATTCAGGATGGATTGGGGTGATACTTAGGTGTGTTGATGAGCTAGAGTCCAAGAGACTTTTGGTTGACTTTCATTCAGGATTTTGTGGTGGGTATTTCGCGGCTAAAACTATCGCCCACAAAATTGTCAGAGCAGGTTATTATTGGCCGACCATTTTCTCAGATGTTTATAAAATGGTCAGGGGTTGTCAGTAGTGTCAGTTGTTCACAGGGAAGCGAAAGCTAGTAGCCTTGCCTCTTCATCCAGTTGTAGTTGAAGCCCCTTTTCAGCAATGGGGGATTGATTTCATCGGTCAGTTTAAGGATAATTCAAGTAATGGTTATACTTAGATAATTACGGCAACTAATTATTTTACTAAGTGGGTAGAAGCAATACCCACTAAGTCAACAACCGACAAAGTGGTTATGGATTTTCTTGAAGATAAGATTATCACTAGGTTCGGTGTGCCCGCCAAGATAACAATCGATAATGCCAAAGCCTTCAGTTCAACAGAATTGTCCTCATTCTGTTTCAAGTATGGCATTATGTTGTCCCAGTCTTCAAACTATTATCCCCAAAGAAATGGTCTTGTTGAATCCAACAATAAGAACTTAATGAATAATCTAA
>JASDQU010947880.1:6527-19763 GCA_032191745.1 Picea mariana
CAAATCTTTGGTGTCTCTTGTTTTGTGTTCTTCAACAAAATTCAAATTGTCTCTTTGATTCCACTCTGAAGTGAAAGGTTGTTAATTGTTTCTATAATGAATTTAATAAACAACCTAAGAGCTTGTATCTTTAATTACAACTAAGAAACTTATTCCAATTTTCCCTTTCCATTAATGTCTCATTTGCGCTTTTGTGTGATTTGAAATGTTTTTTTATTCCTAATGTATAACATAGGAACTATAATTCCTCGTGAGCTTAGCTTGGGCGTGTTCACATCCACCACAGTCCAAATCGAGAAAACAAGATGCTTGGTGCAAATGAGGAAACAAAATTTTTCATATAGGGGAGAGTTAGGGTTCCTTGGGTATGCGATGTGCCAAGGGGTGACTCCACCCGAGATGCCTTGCGACGCAAGTCAAATGACAAATGATTTGATGACGAGTTGAGGGAAAGACTTGGGCCCTCCATCAATGATGGAATATTGGCACACTTAGGAAAGTTGTCCCGACTCACCTAAGGGGCATGCGCACCAAAGACGATGAGTTCATCATTGGATGGATGGGGCACGCTGGCATGAGGGGCGCTTTTGTTTGTTCCATAGTTCATCTATGTTTTGCTTTCGTTTGTTCCATAGTTCTCTTGGTTTCTCATGGATGTATGATTAAATATGACTAAGTGTTAAAGCAATTAATGACTATCTAAGTATACAATAGTTGCACTAAAGTAGGAGTATGACTTGTCGGTAGCCTAGAACAGAGTATGGGTATGCTCTAGGTGAAGAGGCGTAGTTCGAATGAAGTAATCTTTGTGTTTCCAAGAAGCCAAGCAAGAAACATCGTGGTGTCACACGCCCTCAAGAGGTGCATGATCACAAGATTCAACTAGGCACGTTGTGGGGACATGACAAGAACATTACTGAGTATGAATTTTATTTATAATTAGGTAGTGCTATGTACAACAACTTTTTTCCATTCTTGCTTTTAGTTGTCCATTTTCCTACATGGAGAACCACCTTCTAGTAGCTTATTTTCTTTGTTCACAATATTTTCCCTCCTCTAGAGCCATTTAATTGCCTATTATTATAATACTCAGGCTTCGTGCTAGCATTGATTCAACTACTTGTTGGTGACAAACACAAAACTCATCTTAAGGCGAATCGATCACGATTTCACTTGAGATGTAATTTGTGGTAGAACATAAGATAAGGGAGACTCCTTAAGTACCTTCAACATGAAGTCCAAATCCAAATCCTTTCAAGAGTCATCTCCTATTTCCATTTATTGGGAATCCTTCGTTGCTTTGCAATGGTCAAATTATATGGTGATGTTCTTTTATTTCAAGGTTAGATTCATATTATATCACAACTTAGCTATTCATGTGTCTTAAATGGTAGAGTATTATGAGATATTTACAATTAATGTAATGGCCATCAACTTAACAATGTTTGGTTATGGAAATAAAAATGGTCTTACTCTTTAGCTAATAAGAGGCTCCATTAGCTTGCTCACATGTACATACTCTATTCCCTTATGGAATTGATGATATGGAATTAAAGGAAAAACCTCATATTTTTAACCATTAAACCCATTTAAACCATACCATTAATACTAACAAATTATAAAAATAATTACCTCTCATTATTTATAAAAATATAAAATAATGCTCACTCCATAATTAACAATACATTTTTTTATCTTTTATTTTATTTAAATTAACATAAAAAATTATTTTATATTTTATTAGAGAGAAAATAATTTAATACTCTTCATTGTTCCAAGGGTCTTTTATGAAAGAGAGGTCCTTCAACTTTGATCCCAATTATGATGTTGATAACTTCCTTGATTAAATAATCATGTACCATGGTGTATTAGATATTAATAAATAAGCTACAAGGTTTGAATTTGATGGGGGCACAAACCATCCAAAGATTCATTAGCTTTATATGATTTAGTTGTTTAATTATCTATTAAGAAATATATTTATTAAATTTTTAAAATCATAATTTAATATTTAATAGGTTAATTGTTTAATTTAAAATCATTTTATTAAAAAAAATTCAAATTTAATATTTAATAGATTAATTGTCTAATTTAAAATCATATTATTAAAAAAAATTCAAATTAAAGTATTCTTAACGATTTAGATAATTGTATTAGGTTTTAAAAAGTATTTAATATGTAATTGTTCAATCATGAATTTAGAGTTTAAAATTAATTGTTTTAACATTAAAGAATTTCATCGCTCCCATGACACCATTTACACTATTTTAAACATGTCATGTCTTAATATAACATATGGAAATAAGAAACATGCCAATACATATACAAAAGGAATTTGAAAATACAAAATAACACCATGTTAATGCTACATACACTCAATGTTAAAGCGACCAATGACTCCCAAAAAAATAATCCCATTCCTTTCTTGAACACGAAGTAAAAATGTTAATGATATTATGTATGTGAAATTATTTATCTCTGAGAGTTAGCTTAATTGGTTTAGAGCTAGATGTGAGATCTTTCCTACTTGTTGTTGGTAACGAGTTTGACTCTCTTGATCCCCTCAAGGTTATGCCCCATAATTAGGGCTGATGGTTTACCCTATTTACCATATGTCGATCATGGGGAAGTACTTGGAAGGTTTTTCACGAGGATTTCCTTGGAAAAAAAAAGTATGTGAAATTATTTGTCCAAGAAAAATGCATGAAGGATCTACAATAAGAGGAGGGGAAAATACATGATCTGTGTCATGGAACTCATCTAATTTGTACTAATGTAAATGAATATTATCTATGTCGACTTATTTGTCCAAGGAAAAGAAAAGGAGGGTACCTACAATGTGAAGAGGGGAAAGATATATGATATAATGGTAGTCATGTAATTTGTACATGATGTAAATGAATATTATGAATGTGGACTTATTTGTACAAGGAAAAGTAAAGAAGGGTGTACAATGTGATGAGGGGTAATGCATGACATGATGCAATATGGGACATGATATAATGACACTCATGCAATTTGTACATCATGTAAATGAATATATGTGGACTTTCTTTAGAAAAAGAAGGGAGGTGACACAAGAGATCAGGTCACATGATTTAGACCACATGGGTTTTTGAGTGACATTGGCCCTTAGAAGTCCTCCTTCACCATCAATATTTCTCCCACAATCCATCATCCCCAAAGTACTTCAAAATAGTGAGTATTCTTAGTGACATCAACCCACTTACCCTCCAAAGTGCCCCTCCTCTGTTGGATAATTCCTTCACATCTGACATCACATGTTCAACCCTAATAATGTTCAATATTTAATAGACCTATGGTTAGAGTCCACATGATATTTTTAGAAATTCTTTAACTAGTAGCTAAAGGATTTAATTGAGATTTAATTTCATTAAATTTTGCTAAGTAAGAAGGACCCTACATGGCATGGCTTAAGAGGTTAAGTGATATGAAAACACCAAACAAGTTATGATACCAACTTGAACCAGAATGTCAAAAAAACTCTGATACCAATTCAGTCCAAAAATCCTTAGATGTATAAATAAATCTCAATTACTATTGGTTTTACTCTACTCTTCCATTGGTCTAGGGGGTTCTTTATTCTCATTCTTCTTTACCATCCTAGAGTGACCCTGGTTCATATTTCAAAAGCTTCCCAACAAAATCCATGTAAAACTATCTACCCCTCTGGTAAAACAAAAGGAAGTGCAACACACAGAGTGTACTGCACAGTCTCACTCGAGATAACACTATGGGTGGTTGCAATACTCAGGTGTTTGCAACCTGATACTGAGAGAGATCTGAGGTTGTGCATTGTATACTTTATTCATTCAATTCAATCATCTATTTATAACATTCATTATATGCATGCACGTGGAATACCAGATCTACTTAGTGTCTTCATTCATCTAATCATTCATCAATTAATCAGACATAAAGATGCATTCATTCATTCCCATAACACATTGTTACTGTGGTTCACCCCCTCTTGGGATACGTCCACAAGTATTTGGCTCTCGATATTTTATTATAGTTTATAAATATATCACACCACGTGTGGTTACAATCTTAGCTCTTCCTCCCTCTCACATGCTCCTCGATCCTTGCGAGGCTGACTAGATCGCACCAGGATCCTCATCCTGTGATTTAACCTCGGGATCGAGCCACTTACTCCTTCTCTAGCTCACTAGCTTAATGACTCATATAGTTCTACAACTGTCTCTCTTTCTGTCTGTCCCCAGTGTTTTCCCTTTCTATTTGCCTAGTACTAATTATTTGTATCCTTGGCTCACCAACCATTACAATGCATTACAAAATTCCTAAACCTAGCGTCATGAGGTCTTCCTTGCATGTGCACTTTGCCTGCTTCTCTTACACATGTTGATTTTTTTTCCAGCTGTATTTTTCATGCTTTTCCTCCAAAAATAGCCTTTCTTCCTAGTTAGGCCTGCATTCAACAGGCCCCCAACACTGACATGTGGCTCGTCCCGAGCCACCTAAACCTTGTGCACTTCTTCGATCTCTTTTGCGAGAGCCTGGAATTTCTCTGTGAGTTCATTTGCTTGTGTTTGAGCTTGTGCAGTCTTCTCCCTAAGTGTGTCCAATACCTGCATTGCAATGTCATCGTTGATCATCTATGTGCACTCCACCTAAGTTTGTGAGATGTTATTGTTTGCGTCTTCTTCCTCCACAATGACCTCTGTTGCCCTCTCTTGGAGTGGTTCCATTTGAGCTTGTCTCTCCTTTTTCTATGTTTGCATGAGTATGAGTTATGCCTGCATATTAATCATATCTTGTGCTCCTTTGATGCGCTCAGTGATTGACATTATCTTTTTCCTCTACTTGAGGTCTTGGATAGTTAAGCTTATCCTTTCTTCTTCATGGTTTCACTGTTGGACCTGTTGATCCTCTTCCAGCTTCGTCCATAGTTGTACTGCCTTATCGAACAAGTCGACTATTGCACGAAATTGTCGCTCCATCTCCTTTATCTGCACTGTTGCTTCCTGCTTCCTCTGCTCCTTCACCTCTGACAGAGTGGTATCAATGAGTTATTCCCGGAGGTTCTCAATCTCCTTCCTGTATTGATTGATTGTCTGCACAATCTGATCAATCTTCTGCATCGTTGTGAGATTTGTTGTCTGCATGTGCTTTGGGATTTTCTCATAGGCTATGACCAATCCCTACTCTAGCCTATCTGCATGGTCCTTCTCCTCCTTGATTTCAATATTGACCTACTCATTTACCATTTCCAACTCATCTCAACTATCCTTTTTTTGGTGCAATTCCAATGCATCTGTGCATGTGTGCGACTATACCCCTTACATGGCGTTGACTTGCAATTTATACAAGGCCTTCATTGGTATTCGCGTCATTACCAACTATATTTGGGCCAAATACTTCAAAGGTGCCTGCCCCACAATTTCATCCATGCGCAACATGATGTATATGACGTGAAATGTCGAGCTTGGCTGTGTTGTCTTCTAGATCCAATCTTTCTCGCTCGATCCATCCTCGGCTCCTGTCTGAGATGTTGTTGCAACTAGTTATGTTCCTCTGTTGGCCCTATGTGTTTCTCTGATTTTCTCAAGGAACTGCCTCATATCTTCTAGCTCATCCTGCATCCTCTCCCTTTGCCGTTGAGCTTTGTCAAAGCCCTCCGTTGTTCGATCCTGGACCATTTGGGCTACGAGGTCCATGTCGTCCTCCGTGATCATGCATTCTGGTGGTGTTATGTCTGCCTTAGATTTCTTGCATGCACCCCCCATTTGTATGATTGGCCTCTTGGTTTGACCTTTCTCATGCTGAGTAGCACTTGATGTGGTTCCCTTTGTTGTCTCAGTCTTTTTCTCATGTCTCTATGGCACCTGGGTGTTGTTCTTCTTCCCCACTTAAGTGCCTTTGTTGGAAACACCCCCTTTCTTCTGTTGTGACTTTTTCTAACCAATCCTTGGCTTCTTGGGCACCATTTTGTCTTCTGCAGGTGTTTGTTCCTGCCCGTCCTCTGCCTCCTTATTTGTGGGCATCTCTTGATTCAGGACTGGAATCCTCCATTCATCATTCCATCCTTGATGGCCATTTCTATATCCTCTTCCTTGATGCAGTACCGTAGTTGTAGCCATTGGTTTTCGGGATCCTTCCATGGATGGATCCACATTGTATGCCTAGTCACTTTGAAGTTGGCTATGCCCTGATACCGTGCGACCACTTTTGGTGTAATCTGCTAAGTATTGGTGATTCTTTCGTGCAAGTCATTGTAATATCCTTCGAACATGCCTACATTCTCCTTTTTGTTCTTGGGGTCTTGGGTGCTCCCCATCAATAGGTATCGTGCTGTGTGGCAAGGAATGGATCTCATGGAAAAGAATGAATACTTAGGATCCTTCCATCTGACCAAGGGGATCAGGATTAGTAGCCATGAATAGTGAAATTCTTTCCCCACGTCCTGCGCATCCTTACAGTCTTCCAGGAATAGATTCAACAAGTACGGGGCCCGGCTGAGTGTGGTGCCCTCCACACACTATGTTGCAGCTACAACAACCCCGATAGGGACTTCCTCCTTGCGAAATTTACTGAGTAACTTGCATGCCATTATTTTTGTGGCCATTCTTGTCACTGTGTCACTAATACAATTGATTATAATTATGCACGAACCCCTTTCTATACCATACTTCTTCTTCATTTCCTTGGCCAATGCCTTCTCCTTCATCTTGTCATCAAGGAACTGTGCGAGTGTCTCCCCACGTGTTGGCAACCCTGTGATGTATGCAATGAGTTGTACGTCTATTGAGATGATCTGTTCTAACCACATGTATCCTCCGTGGGTGACTGCCATAAGCTTCTTGATGCAGTTGTTTTCCTCTTGACCCCTCCCAAAGTGTGGGATATCCAACAGGACTAGAATTTCAGTTCTGGCCAATCCTATTGCCCACTAGCTTGGTTGGTTAATTGGTTTGCCAAAGGGTCCTATACCCACAGTTTCGAGGTAAACCTTCTTGGAAAACTCTAGGAACTTGTCCGTGTTAGTCACATCATGGTATGAGTACCAAAATTTATCCACATGGAATAACATGTTGCCTGTGATATGCACGCCATCTAGAATTCACAACAAAACTATGGCTGTAGAGGCTTGCTTGCACGGTGATATTGGTACTTGTTGTTTTCCCTTCCACTGTGGTGGATGACTCAAGGTTCCAACCTCCATTGTTCTATCTTCTGCATACTCCACTGCCCGACCAGTGACATATTCCACTATGCCCTACTGTAATTGTTTCGGCGTGGTTGTGTGCGAAATTTCTGGCACAACCGTTTCTGGCTGGTTTGAGGCTTTCCCATTGACTCTCGGGGCTTCTCCAAGGTTTTTGGGGTGCGAATGATTGCCTACGTCCTCAACTTGTTGGCCCTGTCCCCCTTCTGGCACATCAATGTCCATGCCCACTAGTGTTGTTTGTTGGGTTTCCTCCACTATTGGTATGGGTATTCCTGGTGTCATATCGGGCGATGGGATTTCGTCCACGTTGACGATTTATGGAGGCTGAGGTGGTTTTTGTTCACTTATTTATGTTTGCGGTGGTGGTCTAACGTTGCTTCGAGGTCGTCTGCAATTCTGGCTCATCTCTCCCAGTTTGGGTGGTGCCATGATGGTAAAGGTGTTCTTCACTGATATCAGTGGCCTATGGAACCTATGCAAACTTCTCTCTCTTCTTTGTATCCTCTATCGCTCTATTATTTTCTCAATTTCACAATAACCCTTCCAATCCTGGCATGCTTCCTTTATATAGAAATCATATGAAGCTTCCCAGAGACGTTACCGAAATTGAGTTTTAAATGAACCAACACTTCCCCCATCCTTTCCATTGATTACCCTTGTCGTCGCTAGTTGGTGCAATTAATGCAACGTCTCGTCAATCGTTCTTGTCATTCCATTTTGATAGCCGTCGTCCACTAGTGCTTATTTTTCGTACCTGCCATTTCTATTTTTTCCACCTTTTAGTGACTGTTGGTCCTTTCTCCATCGTTATAGAATTTTCGAGTGCACATGATCATTCTCTTTTCTACGCGCTATGCCTTTATTATATCCTTTTGATGTCTATCATGACAAACCTTTATTTTTTTTATTTTTTCAAGTGCTACGAGGTCGACTGTCCCTATACAGATTCAGTTGACTCCTATTGATCATCCTCTTGAGTTTTGTTCCTCTTGAATCCTTCAACTGTATAACTCCCCCATATATGAAATTCTTTACTTTGTATGGTCCCAACCAATGCATTTTGATTTTTCCTGGGTGTTGAAGAGATTTACTATTATACACCAATACTAAGTCTCCTTCTTTGAAATTTTTCCTTTTGATATGTCTTTCATGCCAAGATTTTTCCCTTCCTTTCTACACTTCTTGGTGAAACCCTGCTAAAATCATGTCTTCCTCCATGATCATCAACTGACTTATCCTTTCCTGTAGTGCGCCTTGCTCCGTCATGTTTGTAATTGCTGCTACACGCAAACTAGGTACCAAAAATTCCAATGGAACCACTGCTTCTTGTCCATATACCAATCTGAATAGTGTCTACTATCCTGTCAACTTTTTCCATGTGGTCTTGTATGCCCACAGTACTGCTGGTATCTTCAAGTCCCAATCGTCCTTATTAACATTGCAGATCTTTGTCAGTGCATTCTTGAGGATTTTTTTAAAGTCTTCTACTGTTCCATTTGCTTGAGGATGATATGGTGAACTCTTTTGATGGTAAACTTCAAACTCCTCAATCATAGCTCTAATAGTGTTGTTAATGAAGTGAGTGCCCTAGTCACTCATCAAAATCCTTGGGAATCCAAATCTAGTAATCACTTTCTCAAACAAGAAGTTTGATGTTGTCTCTGTGCTGCAATATTTTATTGGTGTTTCTTCTACCCATCTTGCTAAGTATTATGTTGTAGTGATAATGTACCTCGCTCATGTCCTTTTTGCTAGTGGGTTAATTGGTCCCAAAAAATCTATTGCTTACTTTTCGAATACCTGCAAGGTTACTTGGGGTATCAGGGGCATCTCGTCCCTTCTATTCGGTTTACCAACCCTTTGACATACATCACATTTATGGCAATATTATTTTGCATCTCTGTGAACGATCGTCCACTAGAGTCCTACGTGCAATACCTTCTGCACGATAGCTTTTCTTGCATAATGTTCTCCTTATATTCCCTCGTGGGCTTCTGCTAAGATCTTGGTCTTTCATGCTCTAGCACACATATCCTCAAGATGCTATATGCACCCATTTTATATAAGTGTCCTGCAATCAATTGATAATCTACAACCCTAACAACCATGTTCTTTTTATGCTTAGTGTTGAATTCCTATGGCACAGTCCCTATACTCAAGTATTGGATGACGTATGTGAAATAGCCATCGACTATATGGATTGAAAATAGTTGTGCATCGAGAAAGTTGTCCTCTAGGTTCGTAGCTTCCTCCCCATTGGTCATCATGGACAAGTGATCAGATCCTGGTTTGATTATCACTTCAAAGTCAAATTCCTGGAACAACAATAACCATCTACAAATTATCCTCCCCAACACTAGCTTGTTGACGAGGTATTTGAGCGCTGAATGGTCTGTGAACATATTGAAATGTTTTCCCAATAAATAATGCCTGAATTTTTGAAGTGCATAGACCATCGCTAAGCCTTCCCTTTCTGTGGTATTATAATTTTGCTCCGATTTTAACAGTTTTCTACTAGCAAATGCTATCAGATGGTCCAATTCTCCTGCTCCTGGTTGCGCTAGTATAGCTTCAAGAGATATGGCTGATGCATATACATGTACATGGAATGTCTTTTTCCAATCGAGGAATACCAGTATTGGTGTGATTACCATATTTTATTTCAAGGTGTCCAATCCGAGCTGACAGTCCTCATCCCATTGAAACTTGATGTCTTTCCTTAGAAATTTTTCCATTGGCACGGTGATATGCGCATACCCCTTTATAAACTTCCTGTAGTATCCTGTGTGTCCCAATGTCTCTCTCAATTGGTGAACTATTTTTGGTGGTGGTAGATTAACAATTATTGCAATCTTGGTAGAATCTACCAACAAGCCTTTTTTGCATACTATATGGCCCAATAGTATCCCAAAAGGTGTTAAAAAGATGCACTTCTTGATATTTAACGATATCTGACACTGTCTGCATCTTTCTAACATCAGCCTCAACACTCTTACATGGTCTTTCAACATAATATAGACTGTCCAATCATCCAGATATACCTCTAGAAACTAGTGGATGAATTCCTTGAATGCCGCTATAAATACTCTGGAAAATATTGTTAGTGCAGCCTTCAATCAAAACGACATGAATGTATAATGGTAGGATCCCCATTCTAAGGAAAACATGGTCTTGTATCTATCTTCTAGGGCTTTCTTGATCTGATGGTATCTTGAGAATCTGTCGGTGAATGAATAATCTTCATGTCCTCCTACATTCTCAACACCTCATCTATGAAAGGAGTAGGGAACAGGTCATGTAGGCACGCATCATTCAACTTCATCAATTCGACACATATTATTATTACCCCTTGTTTCTTATCCTAAACTACCATCATTCTTATCCATTCTGATTCCTCTACAGGTTCTATGATTCCAGCCTCCACCATCCTATCGATCTAGGCTTTGACTTTTTGATTATAGATTGGATTTAGTCTATATGGTCGTTGTCTGATTGGTCTTGCCTCAGCTCTGAGTGGTATCTTCATTTCTCCTAGCTCTCCTTCTATTCCTTTCATTTCTGTGAATGTTGTTGGGAACAGGTCATTGTACTCATGCAATAACTCTGTTATGCTTTCCACTATTTTCTCTACCTAGTAGTCTCCAATGTTGGCCATTTTGGGGTTCTCAATGGTCCCAATGTTGACTTTCTTCACCTTGATTGTTGCAACAATTACTTATGATTCCAAAGGTGGACCTTCCACTTATATTTCTCCTTCACCTTCCTCAATCTAAATATCGTGTGGGTCATCTTCACTTGGTGCTTCTCCCTGCACGTGGTAACATGACAATAGTTCTTTTACTGTCTATCTATTTTTTTTTTGTTCTTCTGTGATGAGTTCAACTTTTGGTTCCGTAATGAATATAACCCCTCTGATTTGTTTAAGTGTTGCGTCTATGTTGGGGTTCTCATTCTCAAACGAGAAAGAGACTGTAAAATTTTGTTGTAATATTGTCCAGCACGTAGTTCCTTTACGCAGTTCCTGGTCTGTATACTAGTTTATCGGGATGCCCTCTAATGTGTGAACAAAATGATGAGGCCATTCCTCCAGTGGTGGCATCCTCCATAGTGTTCTGCATTTCTTCAAGTGTTTTGTTGGTGCTCTCTGTCCTTCATATTTCTCTAGTTGGTTGCTTCCTTTTTCTGCACCAAATCTAATGCCTAGTAATCGCTTACACTGGTACCAATCTTTTACTATTTCTTTTTGCACACCCCACCATCTTGCAAGTGTTTCCTTGGGTGCTATATATAGAGCTAAGAGCCTGTGATTTTCTAAAACTTCATATTTGTACCATGTTAAGAATTCTTCTAGATCATTCACCCCATTGAAGCTGGGAGGTTCCCTTATCTCTATACCTACCCATCTTATTGCACGGTCTATTCTTGCGCATATTCTTGTGGAGACTTCGTCTAACCTCTGTTGCCAGTTTTCTAAGCCTGTATCTGAGTCTGACGTACATGAGGTGATGCTTCTACAAATGAGTATCCCATTTACAGTTGGGTTCACACAATATTCCTCTCACATAGTTGTTCTGTACAACTGGTTAATTTCCTCTGGGTCCAAGCAAGTAGGTTCTACAAACCTTTCCCCTTCTGATGTGTCCAATGGCACAATAACTCTATATTCTCTGGAATCAAAGGTCATTTTCCGTGTCTTCAGGTTGATTATGGATTGGTGATCAAATTCCCAATCCAACCCCAACAATGTTGGATAGGGTGTTGTGTCGTCCACTATCTCGATTACTTTGAAGTCGACTTTGGTCTGCACTCCATCCAGATTGATTGTCACTCCTTTTAGTCTTCCAATTGGTATAACTATGTGTTGATTTTCTAGTTTCAACTGAACATGTGAATATCCTAATGTGGGTTATCCCATACATTGCCATTTTGTTTTAGGTAATGCATTTACTTTGGATCCTAAATCAAGTATAATATCTCCCATTGTGAAATCTCCAATGTTGGAATTCAGCCTGAATTCCCTAGTTGTTCTCATTTTTGTATGTAGGTGATTCAGTGTTTTCTGTTCTAACTTTCCTTATGCTTCTATGATACATCTTTCTATCATATTTTGTAATACTTTAACAGATGATGGATCATTTAGTAGTCTAACACTGGATTGCAAAAAACCTTTAATTGTACTTACTTATCCTAGTTGTTGTGTTTCCTTCGTGTGATCTAGTGATGGAGGCATTTTGTACTCTAGTACTTCCTTTTTATGTTGTGACATTGATGTCGATGAAATTTCTGGCTTTAGGAATTATTTACTGGCTTTCTTGAATATCTCCTTATTGTTCTACCCATCAAACTTATTCTTTAGCTTTTCATTCTTCTTCACCCATTAGTGTTGTACTGCGTCGGTTTCTGTTTTAGCTCCTCCCCCTGTAACTATATTGATGTTTCTTCCTTCATCGCTCGCTTCTGCTGAGATCAACTGAACATTCTGATTGTTATGATTTCTCTTTTCATGCATCTTCCCTAGTAGTGTTGGACATTCTTCCATGTCGTGATCTGATGCATGAAAATACATACAGGTCATTGGTGGAAGTGGACATTCTCTTGCATAGTGTCCTAGTTGTTGACAATTGTGACATACCACTAGTACTCTACCCCTTCCAAATCCCCCTCTTGATCTTCCTCCACCTCTGTAGCCAGCTTGATCCCCTCGCGATGCATTGTATTGAGGCGCCTGGTTATACTGCGCGGTATTATAGTGTGACTACACGATATTATACTATGGCTGTGCAGTGTTGTATTGTTTTTGCGCAGTGTTATACGGGGCTGGTATTTGGTTAAACTGAGGTGCATCTTGTTCGGTCATCAGTTTTTTCTGCACCCTATATACATATTATGTTCTTTCCCTCATAAGGTCCATGGTTATGCAATCTTTGTAATCATGGCCTACTGACTTGCAAAAGTTAAAATAAGAAATCTTTGGTACCGTCTGGTACTTCTGCATCATTGGGTAGTGGTATGGATCGTGACCCTGT
>JASDQU010947880.1:20205-33026 GCA_032191745.1 Picea mariana
TCATCTTGTTCATGTATTTATCCTCTGAACTAGGCTTATGGAACTCATTTATCAACAACTTCTTGATGTCTCCAATCATTTAGTTGTCCTTGGAAGACTGTTTGCAGCTAAGCTCATGTGCCAATCCATTGCGAGACTTCTTAGCATGATATCTAACTGTGAAAGTTTAATATCTTGTTATGTGATCTGTTTCGCTTCCCAGATATTTTCACAGATAAAAAAGTGCTTCTTCGGGTCTACCGACGCTTCTCCTTTGAATTTTGGTAACCTGATGGTGGGATCATGTCCTACCATCCTGAATGTTGAACTACTACCTCCACGCTATGTAGATACTTGACTACTTCTTCCTGAATTGGTTATTCCAGTTGTTGTTCCTTGTGTAGATGTACTTCCTGCTATCATCCTTCTCTCGAAATTCGGTTGTATAAATGGTGTTGTTCTTCTTGGTGTATTAGTTTCACATGGGTTTATGGGTTCCACACTAACACTGATATGGATAGGAGTGTTGCCTTATATTTCTGGTCTTGGACCTCTTGTCTTCCTCTCATATGTTGCGTGCAGGATTTCCTCAATCTGCTCCACATCCCAGAGATCCTCTACCTCCTCTTCATCCCTTGCTAAGCCTTCCCTCACGACTATGACTCTCTTCTTGGTGTTTACCTTATATTGGGAGGGTACTCCATTGCATGTATTTCCAGTTGTTTGCATGATCCACTTGATATGGTATTTTTCCATCATTATTTGGTCCAAGGCCTCCTCCATCTTCACTTTATCCCCTTCGCCTTCCATTTCTCCTTCTCATGTCAGTGCTTCCCCTCTTCCCCCATTGACGTAGGGAAGTTTATTTTCCTGACTCCATCGTCATTAGACCTTTGTTATATAGTAATATCTTAATTGAAGTATATAACGATCTGATGTACCTACCTCGAGGTCCCTTCAAGAACTAGACCTGTTCAGTCGTGTTGTACGACTTCGCTGTATCTACTGCAAATTCTGTGATAAATCCGACAACAATGTTGTCTAACCAAAAATCTACTGTGCATGTAAAATTATTATCAACTCATTGTAGCTGTGTGACTTCTTCAGGACTCCACTCTAGATGTCTGATTCAATTTTTAGGGTGGTTGTATTTCAATATTTTTATCCACTCCTACAATATGTGTGGGAAATCATAGAAAAATACTTCATGCAGATTAGTGAATACATACGTTTTCAGATATTTGTGCGGTGTCAACTTCGGGTTTCTGTTATTTTTCTGCGCAAAATCTAGATCATTTGTCTTCAACTAGCTCTCTATCTCTTCCTTCATGGGATTCCATGGTCTCAACATTCCCAACTAGATTCTCATTCTCTTCAACATCTTGTTGTCCGATTCAACATTATTTTGACGGGTATTCCTCCAACCTCACATACTCAGTCCCATTTTCTACCACACAATTGACAACATAACCATTTGTTGGTTTTACTCTACTCTTCCATTGGTCTAGGGGGTTATTTATTATGATTCTTCTTTACCATCCTAGAGTGACTCTGGTTCATATTTCGAAAGCTTCCCAACAAAATCCCTTTAAAACTATCGGCCCCTCTGGTAAACCAAAAGGCAGCGAAGAGCACAGAGTGTACTGCGCAGTCTTACCCGAGATAGCTCTATTTTTGGCTGCAATACTCAGGTGTTTCCAACCTGAGACTGAGAGAGATCTGACGTTGTGCATTGTAAACTTTATTCATTCAATTCAATCATTTATTTATAACATTCATTCTATGCATGCATGTGGAATACCATATCTACTTCGTGGCTTCATTCATCTAATCATTCATCAATTAATCAAACATAAATATCCATTCATTCATTTTCATAACATAGTGTTACCATGGTTCACCCCCTCTTGAGCTATGTCCACAAGGATTTGTCTCTCGAGATTTTATTATAGTTTATAAATATATCACGCTGCGTGTGATTACAATCTTATCTCTTCCTCCCTCCCAAATCTCCTCGATCCCTGTGAGGCTAACTAGATCGCACTAGGGTCCTCAACCTACCATCTAACCCTCTGAATCGTGTCGCTTACTCCTTCTCTAGCTCACCAACGTAATGACTCATATAGTTCTATAACTCTCTCTCTTTTTGTCTCTCCCTAGTGTCGTTCCTTCTATTTGCCTAGTACTAATTATTTATATGCTCGGCTCACCAACCATTATGATGCATTACAAAAACACTAACCCTAGTGTCGTCAGGTCTTCCTTGAATGTGCGCTTCTCCTGCTTCTCTTACACATGCTACTTTTCCTTCCAGCTTTTTTTTTCATGCTTTTCCTCCAAAAATAGCCTTTCTTCTTGGCTAGGCCCGCATCCAACAATTACACATAAACATTTGGCCAGATTCAGTAAATGAAGATTTCTTGACTATTTGCAAAATATCATGTGAATGTATTAGTTGTCCATAAACCCATAAACTAATGAATATCTTGAAATGTAAATGAGATAATACAACATAAAATAAAAGAACTAAAATACACATGTAATTGGCATACATCATTGCATCTTCAAAGTTCCTTTAAATAACATTATTGTTCTTCATCATCTTAAAATTCCAAATTTACAATACAATATAGGCTTACAAAAACACAATTTGAAGAAACTTCGAAAATCCGCAGCTCAAATGAAGAAAGAAAGTACATCGTTGAATTCCTAGAAAATATTTGTGCATTTAATTGATATAAAATACTTGAAATTCCATCAAAGTACCCCTCGACATGCTTTATGGTGTTAACTCAAGTGTCGTGTACCCTCATAATGCATTACTAGGTAAAACTCTACATTAAATTATGTGTGTACAATGTGTTGGGTTGTGCACCATTAAGTAGGGTGCCCCTTCTAACCAAGTTCTGAAATTCATGGCGATCTTTAATTATAAAGTTGTTGGTTTTTTTTTAACAAACCATATCCAAGGCTCATTGGTTAGTGGAGGCTTTTTAATTCTTGGCTATATTTGGTGGGTCGGGGGTTCCATTACCACCGACCGCCATATTTTATGGATTTTTGTTGGTTTGTTGTAACATGTATGTTATAAATAACATGTCTAATCATATGGTATAGTTATAACCCCCGTGCAATTTTTTTGGAATGGATATGTTATATAACATGTGGTGATATATAAACCTTCGCCTGGAATTTGTGGCTAGTCCCTTGCACAAACAAGTGTGGTTACATGGCATGCGACAGATCAAGGTCTAATTCTAGGTTTGAGGGCTTAGGCTCTCGACCTTTATCTTCCCAAATGAATATTATTGTAAATTTAAATATATTAATTACCATATGAATATTAAGAACCATGTTATGTTGCGTTGGTATTACGGGGATATGCAAAGACTTTGATGACTATGGAGGTCATGGGGTCAAACCCTATTGACTCGATAACATTCTATATTCACTAGCCAATATTAGCCAATGAGGGGTCACCACGTGGTGGCCTCTCATTGGCTCTTCTAATGCCACATGTCAAATTAGGATTGAACCAATTGTCTGCCACTTGTTAACTAGCGATTGGACCACCTAGATTTGTACCTTTCCCAGTAAGCTTCCAATTAGGTTCCATGTGTCACCCTTATAGTGGTGACACAAGTCACCTCTTTATTTTCCTTGTACTTTGACTTTTGACCTAGTTGATTGGAACTTTGACCAGCCATATCTCTTCCATACGAAGTCCATTTGAAGCATCATTTGCACCATTAGAAAGTTGATGATGAGATATACACATTCATGTCATTTTGAGGAAATTTTGAGACTGTCAAATGTTAATATTTTATGGATCCCCTGGGACCTCTGTGAGCATTCCAGACCCTTCCGGACCTCTATGAGAATTCCTTAGATCCTCTTGGATCACACCTCCCCATTGAATAACTTTTGGACCTCCAAAAGTATAGATATTCAACAAATTATTGATGATAACTCTAACTCACTTTTCCATCTTATTGAAATGTTCATATCCAGTAACTTAGGGATGAAGTTTCTTCACTCTTCCATCTTGTCGATCTTTTGGAATTAAGTCTTCATCTTGGGTCTTCGATCCTAGGTACTAGATCAATGCACTTATGTCTGCTTTCCTCTGGAATATAGATCTGACTATGGCATCCATAATTGTAGATAATATGATATATAGATTTGGTTCTGGTGAATAGATTCCATGACAACAAAAGTCTTGTTCATTGAATCTCTGCAATACTTGTACTTGTATTTCAACATCCACTCCTATCTCCTATTTTTGAAAATAGTCCATCTTAGCCAATATGAAACCAAGTCGAATTTTGATCTATTCCTTTCCCATTTGGAATCTTTGTTATGCTTTATGTATATGTAGAAGTCCATGAATGAATACTTTGTCCACTATCACTTCTGCCTTGAAAAATAATTATGCTTGTATTGTTATCATTTGTACCTTCCTTCCCTCTATTCAGGGTATACATCCATACGAACATGACATAGTATTTAAATATGCTTATAGCATGCGCCTTTATGTGCCTCTTTTTATTTGAATAGGATCACTTCTCATTTACCAACTCTAGAAAGTTTTGCATTACTTTGATGCTCTTTCTTCTCCTGAACTACATGTTCCAACTGCCTGCATCCTTTTGTTCCTTTGTTTCCAGTTCTTCATAATCGAGAATGTTATCTAAGACAATTCGATCCATATGTATCCCTTTAGTTGATTACAAGACAAAACATTTATCCATATTGTTGTCTAAAATCTTAGAAATCTTCTTAACGAGTTTTCTCTCCACTGAAAAACAATATGTGTAGGTGGCTATCTAGAAATATCTAATGATATTCCTCTCACTCTAAAACAAAGTGTAAGGTGGCTATCTAGGGATATCTTTAATGAGGTTCCTCTCACTATTTACATCATATAAGGTGGAAGTATATAAACTCTGTTTACAAAATTCCTCTCACTCATACAAGGTGGAAATATAGAAATTTACAGAGTTCCTCTCACTCTTATAATCTACAATGAGTGGATTAGTTGTAAATGAAGTGGGGACACTGTCGCCTCACTTTTATATTATAATCAATCCATCCTGCTTGAATAATGAGCACCTGACTCATCATAATCATAATGAATACTGAAACAATATTACTGATCAAGTTAACCATTCCCTTGAATTCACAAACTACTCCATCCATTGTTGTTGTAGAAAACCATATTCCACTGATTAGTAATAAAAAGAACAGCAAAACTGAAGATACATATGAGAAAGAGAATGAACCATCAACATATATTCCCTTCTTAACAAGAGAAACATCAACCAAAGGACATGTTCTTCTTTCAAACGTAGGTTGTATATCTAGATCCTAGATACTAGCATTAGCTATAATGTGCCCTATAGTGACAACTTTCAAATTTTTCTTCATCCGATGAGCTCTCATAATGAACTCAATCTCATCATTAAAAAGATTATACTTATTTTGTTTCCTGTAGAACATGGCCTTCCTGTCATAAAAATTATAGAAGATTATAGATTTTCTCATAAAAATTATCTCAACCTTCCCATCACAACGTCAACCGAACCTCTATCATAAGTCTGATGTAAAGTCTACGATGAAAAATATCATTGCACTGAACCATTCACCAAGTCTGCAAACGTTCCCACTGAACTGCCTTCGCAACAAACTGTCTTAAAAGTTTTCTCTGCTACCATCTATCATCGAGATAGTGGTGAAGAGATCCAAAATATTCTCCAAACTCCGCAATGAATTAGCTCTGATACCATCTATCATTGATATAGTGGTGAAGAGATCACCAATCCTTATCCAAAATATGCAATGAATCCACTCTGATACCATCTGTCACGTCCCCACCACCTTCCTAGCTGAATCTTTCAATTGTGCACCTCTTGAGGGCATGCGACACTGCGACATTTCTCACTTAGTTGCTTGGAAACACCAAGGTTACTTTGTTTGGATTATGCCTCTCCACCTAGAGCATACCCATACTTTGTTATAGGATACTGACAAGAAACAATCCTACTCTAGTGCATCTCTTGTATACTTAGAAAATTATTAACAACTTTAACACTTAGTCATATTTAAGCATATATCCATGAGAAACCAAGAGAACCATGGAACAAACTAAAGATAAACACATATATAGTGCGGGTGGAATAAACTATACCTAACACCCAGCTAAGTATTCATTATTGTGAAGAAGTTACAACATGAGCACTATTGGCTCAGTTTACAAATTTGACAGAGTCAAATGACTCACCTCACCTCACCAAGACACTCATACACAGATTCATTACAAAGACTCTCTATCACAACTATCTCTACAACCTCTTGTAGTGAACCTCAGATGTCCCCCCAAACTCAGACGTGTTCTCTTTTTGTTTCCATAAACTTCACAGATTTCGATTCTGCCTCACACATGCCTCCAATAGACCTGCATTTCCATACTTCACAAAAAACAACCCTAGAGAATTTATCCCAACTATGTCCACCGAATCAACCTCAAGGAAGCAGAAGTCCTCCCAAGTGGAGCGACTTGGCTCCTTAAGGGATCTCTCCCCTCTTTATTCCTCATAACTGCATGTTGATTAAGGTTGGTTGTCATTTATGTCAACCCTTGAACAAAGCCCCATAGCACAAGGTTTGGGTAATGTAACCAAGATTGTTTTATGTAAATATGACTTGTTATTGTCTTGTCATGGTTAATAATAAGTAGAAATGGATGAAATCCAAAATGGTCCCCTTATGGTGAAATCCCTCATGGGAAGACGCTCTACGGAGTAAGAGAATCCATTATTAATTGTGGAATAATGAGATGAAGGACAGTGAATTTGTCAGGGAAAATATCCTAGATTGATATTTATTGTCATGCCATTTTCATTGGTATGTGGAACATCACATAACTCCTCACGGTTTNATAAATTATTTAAATAATAAATTCAATGGAGAAATTAGAAGTGGGTTAATCCTGAAATAAGTAAAGTGGGCAAAGTGATCCAGAAGATGTTTTAAGGAAGCTACTTGGACAGTATAAATAAGAGGCAAGGCTCTCTCATTTTAGACACACTCGAGAATATTGAATACCTATAGGTGTATGAGGTAACCAAAGGATATCTAAGCCTAATTTTAGAGGAAAGTGAAGAAAAGAAGGCCAGAATTCAAGGAAGGATAAATTCTTTTGATGATGCTTTCTAAGGTATGTTTTTTTCAGGTCATCTCACCATTTTCACAATACCTTTTTTTCTAGAATGATTCAGACTGTGAAATTGCTATTCCATTAAGGAAACATATCCAAGTATCTATGGTAAAAAATTCAAATTTTGGGTCATTTTATTTTTGGATTTACACTCCGTGGAAAATAGGGTTTGTGGCTAGTCCTGAAACTAGGAAAAAACAAGTGTTTCGGGTACAAACGTCATAACTTCTTCATAATAGATACAAATTCAGTAAGAAAAAATGTGTTGGTTAGAGTAAAGTCTGTAGTATACTTTGTAATAGTTTTATATCAATTAAACAAATATTCCACGTGGGGCACGCTCTACAAGGTTACTCTCTAGAATAATCTAGAATTCAGCAAGGTGTGCCATTTTTTCTATAACTCATTTTCTAAGAGGTTCCAAGTAGTGACACCTGGAAGAATTGCATAAAACACACTGAATAACATTGTGTATAATTTTTAGATCTTTATTCATTACAGGTACAAAGTTATGATTATTTCAAGTTAGGGTTGTTGAATAATCCAAAACTAGTCTTGTGAGACTAAAGAAACGTTTGATGAAAATGTTAGTCTCTTGTTGTTAAAGTTATGTAAGGTTTGAAGGTATGTGATCATATACACCAAGTCTATTACAGAGTTACAAATAATATTTGGATGATGAAATGATGAGATATTTTGGTTGAGGTACAAGTTGGGTACATGCTTGAGACAAGTAGTTGATGAGTTGGCACACACATGAGGTGTATAGTTGATGATGTTGGTACATATTGATGAGTACTTGACACATGATTGGTACATACTTGGTACATGGTTGGATACACTTTTTTATGGTACAGGTTGATTACATATTGTTTGGTACAGGTTGGTGCATGGTTGATGCACTTGTTTATGGTACAGGTTGATTATAGGTTGAGGTATGGGTTGATGCACTTGTTTATGGTACAGGTTGATTATAGGTTGAGGTATAGGTTGATGCATGGTTTAGGTTTATTGGTACAAGTTGTACAGCATTATATCTCACAATGACAGGTTGACAGTGGTTTCATCATTCTACTTATACTTCAAGGCGGTTGGATGGGGCAAGGACAAGTGGTTGTAGCCACCTTCTGGTTGTAGTCGAAGAATACAGAGGTTTGTAGCTAGAGAATTGGGGATTTGTAGATTCCCTTAGGTTGTAGCCCAAGAAACTAGGGGGTTGGAGCCTCCTACCAGTTGTAGCTGGAAAACAAAGGAAGTTGGTGCTTACAATGAATGTAATTCTTCAAGAGATGTAAGAAAAAAAATTCCGTGGTTTTCTCCCGATTTGGGTTTCCACGTAAAACACTGGTGTATTGTGTATGTGTGTGATTGTTCATTTATTATTTCTCATTATTGGATAATAATTCTACATTTATATAACACTTGGATTATTTGAATAAAAAGGATTATAATTACGCTATTACTGATTCACCCCCCCTCTCAGTAATCCAACAATTGGTATCAGAGCAGGTTCCTTGAGAAATCAGTTTAACCAGTGAAAGGTAGATCATGGAGAATACCAACTTGTATAAAAATGGAATACCTCAGTTTGATGGACAAAAGTATGATTTTTGGAGCATAAGGATGAAGACATATATATAGGCACATGTATTTCAAGTTTGGCCATCAATTGTATATGGATACACAACACCAACAGTTCCACCAACAAATGAAAAAGCAGTAAAACTCGGTGAGAATAATTCCAAAGCCACAAATGCACTTTTGAATGGTCTCAGTAATAAGGTTTTCACTAAAGTTGCACATTGTAAATCTGCTAAAGAGATTTGGGACAACCTTAGAAATATTTATGAAGGAGATACAAAAGTCAAAGTAGCAAAGCTTCAAAATTACAGAGGTCAGTTCGAACAACTAAAAATGAAGGAATATNTTCTAGACTCAATAAGCATGGACAAATTGCATGGAATCTTCACAGAATATGAAATGAGAACTGAGCAGGAAAATCCAGATGTAAAAGAAGCATCCTTCAAAGCATCCAAAAGATCAAAGAAAAAGAAAAATTAACAAGAAGAATATAGCAACAACAGTGATGTCTTGGAAGATGATGAAGAAGTGGCCAACTTCATCTAAAGACTGAACAAGGGAACTGACGGTAGGTATAGAGGTAAGCTTCCTTTAATTTGTTTTAATTGTGATTGTATTAGTTATTTTGCTAAAAAAATGTCCTCATAAGAAAAAGAGAAATGATGAAGGTTAGTCAAAAGGAAAACACACATATAAATTCAAAATAACTACAAAGAAAGATTTCAAGAAAATCTTATACATCAAAGAAGACATCTCATCATCAGATGAAGATGAAATCAGTGACAGTGAAACATGAAGAGTTCTATTCGTTGTAGTAAGCGATTCTGACAAAGAAGAATCTGAGGAAGAATATGAAGAAGCCGAAGAAGGATATGAAGAAGTCAAAGACGAAATTGAAGAGGCAGAAGTTGACTGTTGAGAAGAATTAATGTGTGCCATCGAAGTTATCATAAGAGAAAAGAAGAAAAACAAGAAACTACAAGCAGAACTAGACAAGAAAAAGGACACTCGAGAACTAGAACAAATGATCACAAAATTGAAGGTTCGAATAGAAGAAGATAAAAGAATTGAAGAAGCACTCAAAGAACAACTAGAATAAAAGGACAAGATCATTGGAAACTTGGAAGTATAGATTGTCACACTAAGAAAGGATATTCAAAAGAAAAATATGCAGAATAGCTCAAAAGTTTTGGATGACATTATCAGCAGTCAAAAATCTCATCTTGACAAGTCTGGACTTGGATACAATCAGACAGAAAAGGGATCAAGCTCCAAAACAACAGAGCAAGAAACGAATCCAAAAAACTATGCAGAAACAATCAAAGGGGAGAGGAAGATATAAAAGGAAGATTACAGGGACACTCCTCCACCAAGAATATTAAGATTTCAGAATCAACAATAGATAGATGGGCCTTAAGAAGAAGAAGGAGTCATAAGAGCACCTCCTTTTAGAATATCTTCAACTCCCAGGTATCAAACTATATGTTTTGGTTTATGTTATGCATGTAATAATTTTGGACATAAAGCTATGAATTGCAGAGCTAACAACAGGAACAATAACAACTTTGAGAGTCATACATAGAGGGGTTATTCAAGAAGACCTAGTGAAACACAAAGAAGAAGTTACAATAGGTTTGAATCTTTGAGCACTGAAGTAGAATGTTACAAATGTAACAATTTTGGACATGTGGCCAAAGATTGCAGAATGATAGTACCTCCTAAAGAACCTCAAAAGAATAGCAATAGTCATAGACAAGAACCTCAGAAAACCACATGGATAAGAAAGAAAGATCAGTATAGCAATGAAGAATGAATAGTCGCTCTACAAGATAGGTAGAAGAAACACGGTTGGTATGTTGACAGTGGGTGTTCAAAACACATGACAAGTGATAGAGACAAATTTCTTACATTGCGAAAGGAAATAAATGGATCAGTCTCCTTCGGAAATGATAATTCAGCCAAAATCATTGGGGAAGGCACAGTTTGAATTGGGAATAAGAATGAAAAAGACACAAAATGTTCTACAGGTAGAAGATATGAAACATAATCTTCTAAGTGTGAGTCAAATGTGTGACCAAGGTCATAAAGTTACTTTCAATTCACAAAAGTGTGAGATAAGAAGAGAAGGTTCAGGGAAATTGGTTGGTAAAGCTGCTAGAACTTCAAACAACATATATGTGTTAAGTGAAATTGGAAATGAAAAGTGTTGTCTAGGAAAAGAATATGAAAGTTGGCTATGTCATAGAAGAATGGGTCACATGCATTTTGATAACCTTGTCAAAGTCAGTAAAAGAGAAGCAATCAAAGAAATGCCCCGGATCATGAAAACAACCAACACTTTATGCAAGCATTGTCAACCAAGAAAGAAAACAAAGACCAAGTTCAAATCAAAGGAATATTCAACAACAAGACCACTGGAAATTGTCCATACTAATCTAGTTGGACCAACTACAACAAAGGTCTTAAAAGGTGAGAGACACTTTATGTTATTAGTTGATGATTATACAAGACTGACTGTAGTTTTATTTCTCAAGAACAAGTCAGAAGATTTTGAAAACTTCAAGGTCTACAAGGAAATGGTTGAAAATGAGATGGATTCAAGAATTAAATGCTTGAGATCTAATAATGGAGGAGAGTTCACTTCAAAGGAATTTATGGACTACTGCAGCAGTGATGGAATAAAAAATAAATTCTTCGTTGCTAGGACACCTCAACAAAATGGAGTTTTTGAAAGAAAGAACAGGACAGTACAAGAAATGGCTCAAATAATGCTAATGGATTCCAAATTGACAGATATATTTTGGACACAGGCAATGCATACAATAGTTCACATTCAAAACAGAGTAATGCTCAAAAACAACACCGATAAAACTCCCTACGAGCTATGGAAAGGAAGACCAACAAATGTGAAACTCTTGAGAGTTTTTGGAAGCAAATGCTACATCAAAAGAGAAGATGGAAGAATGAGAAATTTTGACTCTCGTGTGGAGAAAGGAGTACTTGTTGTTTACTCAAGTACAAGGAAATCATACAAGTGTTACAATCTAAGATTGAACAAAGTTATGGAAAGAATCAATGTAATAATTGACGAAACAGGCAGACCAGAATCAAAGGAAGAAGAAAACAAATCAATGGAGCAACTTTTCGAAGAAGAAGAAAAAGATGAAGTAGAAGAGGAAGATGAAGAGAATCCGATAGAAACAGAAGAGAAATTTCAACAAGTATCTCCAAAGACACTTAGAAAACGAGTACAGAAGAATCATCCTTCAGATTATATTATTGGAAACAAAGATGCAGGAGTTGAGACTAGAAGAAAAATTCGTTCACCATAACAAAAACGCCTAGCACTCTTATCTACAATTGAACCAAACATTTTTGAAGAAGCCAGCAAGGATGAATTTTGGAATAAGTCCAAGGATGAAGAATTGTATCAAATAGAGAAAAATGACACTTGGGAATTGGTTCCAAGACCAAAGAATAAGAATGTGATCGACACAAAATGGGTTTTCGGGAATAAATTAAATGAATATGGACAAGTTACAAGGAACAAAATAGATTGGTATGTAAAGGATATGCACAGATTGAAGGAATCGAATTTGAAGAGACATTTTCCCCAGTTTCCAGAATGGAAGCAATCTATTTTCTTTTAGCCTATGCATGCTCCAAAAATGTTAAAGTATATCAGATGGATGTAAAATCAACTTTTCTGAATGGGGAACTTGAAGAAGAACTCTACATTGAACAACCAGAAGGATTTTAGTTGTCAGAGAACACAGATTATGTGTGTAAATTAAACAAGGCCTTGTATGATATAAAACAGGCTCCTAGAGCATGGTACTCTAGATTGGATAAGTATCTGTAGCAGGCAGGGTTCAGAAAAGGAAGTGCAGACAACAACCTCTACATCAAGGTAAGTCAAGGTAATATTTTATTAATTGAAGTTTATGTTGATGATATTATTTTTGGTAGTGATGATGACAGGTTAAGCCATAAATTTGCAAAATATATGCATAATGAATTCGAAATGTCGTTACTTGGAGAACTA
>JASDQU010947881.1:9493-25392 GCA_032191745.1 Picea mariana
AACCTCCTAGAGATTTGACTAGCATTGGACCACAAACATCTGAATGTATTAGATCTAGGATTTCCTTAGATCTATTATTGTTGCTTGAGAATGGATTCTTAACATTTTTACCAAGAGCACATCCTCTGCAAATTCCTTCATGTGTAGATTGTAGTTCTAGTATTCCTTCAACCATCTTTTTGAGGAAAGGTAATGCTTGATAGTTAAGATGAGCATACCTTTTGTGCCAAAGTTCATTGGGGTTGACTTCATCATGTATAAGAGTTTCATCATTATGTTCTAGTAGTTTGTATAGTCTTCCTTCACGATTTCCAATAACTCTAGCGTTCATTTTCGGGAAGGTGAAGAAATGGGATTGAAACCCGTTAAATGAATTGCATAGCATCAATCATCACTTCTGGGGCTTCACCCGGTAACCAAGACTTCCCAGGTGGTCACCCATCCCAAGATGCCTCCGGCTCAAGTGCGCTTAACTGTGGATTTTTTCCCACAATCAAGCCCACTTAGCTTGCTACCCTATTTGCAAAACCTTAGCAAGTATTGTGCCTTATGAACTATCCATTTAGAGCTCCCTTCACTCTTATTATTTAAGCATAGAGGGGCTTTCGCAGTGCAACATATTAGATATCATTTTCGGGAATAACTGCGTAGTGTAATTCATTAATCTATGACCCATATCCATGAGTATTAGTCGCAACTGACCAATAATTCTCATGATTTGAATAGTCCACTTAGCACTCATTACATCGGGTGATGCTCACAGGGTTGAAGAAATGGGATTAAAACCAGAGAAATGAATTGCATAGCATCAATCATCACTTCTGGGGCTTGCACCCGGTAACCAGGACTTCCCAGGTGGTCACCCATCCCAAGACGCCTATGGCTCAAGCACACTTAACTATGGATTTTTCCCCACAATCAAGCCCACTTAGCTTGCTACCCCATTTGCAAAACCTTAGCACGTATTGTGCCTTATGAAATATCCAGTTAGAGCTCCCTTCACTCTTATTATTTAAGCATAGAGAGGCTTTCGCAGTGCAACATATTAGATATCATTTTCGGGAATAACTGCGTAGTGTAAGTCATTAATCTATGACCCATATTCATGAGTATTAGTCGCAACTGACCAATAATTCTCATGATTTGAATAGTCCACTTAGCAACCATTGCATTGGGTGATGCTCATAGGGGTGAAGAAATGGGATTGAAACCAGCGAAATGAATCGCATAGCATCAATCATCACTTTCGGGGCTTACTCCTGGTAACCAGGACTTCCCAGGTGGTCACCCATCCCAAGACACCTCTGTCTCAAGCATGCTGAACTGTGGAGTTTTCCCCACAATCAAGCCCACTTAGCTTGCTACCCCATTTGCAAAACCTTAGCAAGTATTGTGCCTTATGAACTATCTAGTTAGAGATCCCTTCACTCTTATTATTTAAGCATAGAGGGGTTTTCGCAGTGCAACATATTAGATATCTTTTTGGGAATAACTGCGTAGTGTAAGTCATTAATCTATGACCCATATCCATGAGTATTAGTCACAAATGACCAATAATTCTCATGATTTGACTAGTCCACTTAGCACTCATTGGATAGAGTGATGCTCACTCTATGCTTAAACTCTAGCATTCTCTTTGTTGGAGTCTCTAGACCAAGATAGCACTTCACCATCTACAAAGGCTATTCTATTTCCTTTGTCTTCTAGGCAAGATATAGATACAAGATTCTTTTTAAACTATGTACATATGAGATGTTTCTCAAATGAACATTGTTACTTGTTTCCAATTTGATGGAGGCTTTACCAATTCCTTCGACTGGATAGGTGTTCTTATCTCCAAGTTCTACCTTGTAGGATGTCTTCTTTTCATTTAGATTGGAGAGTATGACCTGGTCTCTTATCATATTCCTAGAAGCTCCACTATCAATTATCTACATGTCATATTCAAGAGTTCCTGTAAGATTTGAATAGTGTAGATGATCCATATTCAAGAGTTCCTGTAAGAGTTCAACATCAAAAAAAAGATACATTCCTTCAACATACATATGCACATCTATGATCTCTGGCAGGAAAGAGCGTTTCGTCTCAAGGAAGGCTATGCTCGATCTCAAGTACTCCTCATCTACATAAGACTTTTCTTTCTTTATCATCTTTACAACATGTGATCAATCCATTGACAACCTCTTCTGCTATAGCACTATGTGCACATGCCACATACTAACAATTGTCATAGTATCCCTCCGCAAGTGGGTCATTGAACGCCCTTCTCATGTCCACGTCCACGTCCACATCCACTTGAGGAAGAGAATCCCACAAGTAGTTGGGTGCCAGGTACATTTCCCACATACCCTTTTCCATAGAATATACTAACAAGATCCAAAAACCAAAGACATAGGAAAGTAGCTTGGAGATTGAGCATTAGATACGTTATAGTTTCACCTTCGTGGGAATCCTTCTGGGGGCACCAGCATATATAGGTAGGTCGTTGTGTGACTTACTGCAAGTGGGGTGGGCGTTGAAATATGGTACTACACATATAATATATTATCAAGGAAAAAACAAGCTACATGAAATTTGGACATTTGAACAAAAATTTACAAATTAAATGAGTATATCAATAAAAAAAAACATACTAACCTTGCAAGTTCAAAATCCCAGCTATGTAGATCGAGGATTGGATTTGTTCAAACAGTGGGTGACGGAAAAAATAAACAGCTCAAACAAAAGCCAAGAACAGTGTCGCAACTATAGCAATTGTGTTGCAAAGTCTCCTAAAGTCAATTATATATAGATCAAATAGTCAACTAGCCGTTAACACCGACTAATGAGATAGGCAAAATTTTTGTCACTATTGCCATGAAATTTGGTCGCTATTGCCACGAAAATCCCGAACAAGTTAACATCACCTATTCATGGATATTGCACCGAACGTTTGTGGCAATATCGACGAAAATCCTGCTCTGTTTAAAAAAAATATGAAACTAATGAAAACGTGGAAACTTTTTGTGGAATAATCCACCCAGACACACAATCTTCGCCAGTGGTACACAACCACCATAGTAGAAAAAGGTTTGTCACACATGGCACTTCCATGTGGACTTCTAGAGGCTACTCCCTCTAGGAACACTTAGGGTCAACTCCCCATAATGTGTGACGTCAAGGGTGAACTCCCTTGACATGTCCTCATGTGATCTCCACATGGGATGTTGGGCTATAAGCCCAAATTCACTTATCACTTCTTGAATACGTGTCCCACTTATCCCTTCTCGAATAAGTGTCCTCGTAGATCAACTCAACTCAATTCACAGAGGAGTATGATCTGGAGAAAGTTTATCACACATGGCACTCCCATGTGGAATTCTAAAGGCTACACCCTCTAGAAACACTACGGTCAATTCCCATAGTGTGTGATGCTAGGGTTCAACTCCCTTAACATGTCCTCATGTGCTCTCCACATGGGACATTGGGATATAAGCCCAAACGCACTTATCCCTTCTCGGATAAGTGTCATCACAGATCAACTCAACTCAGTCACAAAGAAGTATGATCTGGATAATTTCTTAGGAAGATGCAAACATCAACACTCCCTCTCAGCGAGGGAGGCATTATGTGCCACAACAAGTCTGTCATGGAAGTACTTGAACTTCGTCCTGGTTTGGTAAGAATATCAACAACCTACTCATCTGTAGGAAGGTACAACACCAATACTTGCTTCCTCTACACCATGTCTCAGATGTAATGGTACTTGATCTCAATGTGGTTTGCTTTGTCATGAAACACTAGATTATCTGAGATATTCACACAACTTTGGTTACCATAATGAATAATGGTGGAATCCAACACATGCTCAGATAAATATGCAAGGAGCTTGTGAAGCCACACTGCTTCACAGATACTTAATGCAATGTACTCTTCTTCTGTTGTGTTCAAAGAAACGGAAGTCTGTTTCCTGCTACACCAGGAAACCATGGAAGATCCCAAAGTGAAGAAACACTCGAAGGTTCTCTTTCTGTCCACTACGCTCCTTTTCCAATTAGATTCAATATATTCCTACCATATCATATCAATACTAGAAGTATATCTCAGACCATGTCCAATTGTGCCTCACATGTATCTTAGCACATAAACTGTCTAAGTGCACTCATTGCATAGAAAATATCTTGTCTGGTGTTAATCCGATACATCAATTATCCAATCAGTTGTTTGTACAGGGTCGGATAAATTTCGTCGGAATCAGAAGAAGACACACTTAGTTTCTTCGGATTCATCACCATTGGTGTGTTAGAAAAGTGGGTGTGCTCATTTAACCATAGACAATATAGCCATACTGTCACCCAACCATAGGCACAAACGCCACCCCCGAGCACCTTAACCTTCAAAGAGAATAATTCTGGTAGAAAATCAATATCCAACCAAGGCTAATTCACGAAGCAAAGATAACCAAGACTGATTAGAATACCAACCTAGAAAGACCGAAATCATAGGTTTGCAGTAACTGCAGCTGCAACTACCCTTCAGACTTGTGCACTAAATTTCTGCAGTGTGCACTATTGAATTTCTGCAGTTGCGAGTTGTGTGTTGAAAATGAACTTTGGTGTCCTATATTTATACTGCTCCTCCTTAGTTGTCTGGGCCGACTTCTCATTCTGGAGGCTAAAAACTCAATATTAAATGTTTCCTTTAGCTGACTTGTCTTCTAGGGTTATGTCCAATGCTTTAGGGTTTCTTCTTACTTCTTGAAATGTTCTAGTCTCGTCAAAGGTTACAAGTGGAGTTTAATACCTCCCGCAGCTACCATAATACCAACACTCCCTCCTAGCTAGGGAGGTATAAAAGTAAATGGTCTTGAACACAAAAAAATCATTCAACTGGTTGCATCACCATCACTATCCAATTGGATAGTCTCCCTTCTCTATAACAATCATATCATCTGATATCAATTTGCATAAACAATATCATGATACAAACTGAGTCATCTGGGCCATTCTTCCACTCACATATGTGAGATTTGGAAGGGAATCTTCCCTCAAAAGGTAAAACATCAGCCATGGGCTATCTGGAATATTCTTCTTAAGCATAGAAGAATAATTGTCCTTGATTTATGAGCCTGGACCATTCACCTAACTAGGCCATTCCTTTGGCACTAATTATAGTGCAACCTGGAGAGAATGAGTTTTCCCTAGGGAATGCATGTTCCTGATTGCTAAACCTGAACCATTCACCTAACTGGGCCATTCTTCCAGCACTAATCATAGTGCATCCTGGAGAGAATGAGTCTTCCCTAGAGAATGACTGTCCGGACCATTTCCTAAGGAAATTATTTTCCTGCACCAACCTCCAAAATGTACCATTCTTTGAAACTGCTCACAGTTGTGAACTTTGAAAGAATGATTTCCTGACAAGGCGGACCATTCTACTTGACCACTACTCAGAGTGACTACCAAGAAAAATGTCTTTCCTAGGCCATTCCCCCACACTGGCCACAAGGGGAATCGTTTTCTATGGTACATCAACAATATATCAGACCATTTTCATTACGAAAATGACTTTTCGATCTGGACCATTTTCCAAACTGGAAAATGTTTGTCCTTCAGAGATCTCAAACCACTTTTTGAACTGGAAAGGAACTACCCATGAATCAATAATATATATCAGTGCTCCCTCCCAACCTGGTGATCCATCTCTTCCCTTTCAACTAAGGGAGTTATCTCCACGAGCCCCATCTTGTCCCTTAAGTATGAAAATTTTATTCTGGAAAAAGGATTTGTCAAAATGTCTACTACCTGCTCATATGTGGAGATATATTGGAGTTTCACTTCTCCTTCCTGGACTTTATCATGAATAAAGTAGTATTTGATCTCAATATGTTTCGATCAATCATGAAACAATGGGTGTTTGTATAGCCTTATACAACTTTGATTGTCACAGTATATTACGGTCGAATTTGCTACCTGATCAAATAATCCATAAATTAGCTTTCTCAACCATACTAATTCGATACATGCCTCACATGCTGTGATATATTTTGCTTCTATTGTGCTGAGTGTGACAGACTTATGTTTCCTGCTGGTCCATGATATCCTAGCAGAGCCGAAGATGAAACACATCCCTGAAGTACTTCTTTTGTCTCCTGCACTCCCTGCTCAATCCGAATCTGTCAATCCATGAAGTTGTATATCACTGGATGAAGCATATCTTAAACCATAGTTTAGCGTCCCACAAATATATCTTAGAACATGATTTGCAGCTATCCAATGCTCATGTCTGGGTTCTACTTGGAACTGGAATAAGGTGTCTACAACAAAGAAAATATATGGTTGAGTATTTACTAGATACATCAATGTCCCAATCAATTGCCAATATAGGGACGAGTCTATTGGATTAGAATATGATTATTTTACTTTTCTTATATCTGTGGTCATAGGAGTGGCCATGGATTTGCAATCCATCATTCCAAATTTTTGAAGAATATTTACTGCATATTTTCCTTGTCCAAGGAAGACTTCACCACGCTTTTTCCATACTTCTAGTCCCAAGTAATAGTGCAAGAGACCAAGATATTTCATATCAAACTCATAATCTAGTTCCTTCTTACACTGGGTGATGAGAGACTCTACACCTGTCAAGAATAAGTCATCGACATATAGTAGTAGAATCACAGGTGCATTGTTCACAACTTTGTAGTAGAGATTTGGATCTGCATGACTCTTAGAGAAACCAAGTCTTTTTAAGTAGTTGTCTATTCTGGCATACCAAGATCTCAGAGCTTGTTTTAGTCCATACGAGGCTTTCTTTAATCTGCAAACATGAGTATCTATGGAATGTACTTCAAAGCCTTGAGGGTGTCCAGTGTATACTTCTTCTTCAATTGCTCCATTGAGAAAAGTTGTCTTTACATACATCTGATGTAGACTCCATCCCATGTAGGCAGCAAGAGATATAATGGCTCTAATAGAAGTATATCTGGCTACAAGAGAAAAGGTTTCGTCATAATATTCTCCCTCCTTCTGAGAGAACCCTCTAGCTATGAACCTTGCCTTGTATTTTTCCATGTTTCCGTCTACTGCATGTTTGATCTTATAGACCCATTTTTAAGTTACCACTAATTTTTCTTTAGGTCTAGGCACGATTTCCCATATGCCATTTTTCATGATAGGCTGGTGTTATTCTGTCATGGCTTTTTCCCATTGTTTCTTCTGAGCTGCTTCTTCAAATGTGGTGGGTTCTTCATTTATAATCTTTGTCATACATGTTGCATAGCTAGAGAATATTTTGGGCTTTTTTCTTTCTCTGAAGGTGCCACTCGGGGATTTGAGTCTTTCTGCTTCTTGTAGAGTAGCTTCAAGCCAAGCTGGATGTTTTCTAGTTTTGGGTATAGTGACTAGTTCAATAGGTTCACATGGTTTCATCAAATGATCAAGTTGTTATGGTTGTTCATTTTGACTTTCTGGAAGATGGGTGCTTTCTTATTTAAGCTCTTCATATTCTTCTTCTTCTATGGATTCTTCTATAGATTTCTTGAAATCCATCTTCTCATTGAAGGTCACGTCTCTACTGACTTCAACTTTATGTTGTTCTGGGATATAGATTTTGTAGGCTTTGGATGATTCATTGTATCCAACAAATATGCCCTTCTTTCCTGAGGGTTCTAGTTTCTTCTTTTTATCCTTGGGGATATGAATGTAAACAGGGCACCCAAAGATTATTAAGTGTTCCATGTTGGGTTTCTTTCCTGAGAAGGATTCTTCTGGATTCATATCCTTCAATATGTGGTGGGGACTTCTGTTCTGAACATATATTGTTGTCATGGTTGCTTGTCCCCATAAATACATGGATAAACCTTGATCATTCATCAGTGCCTTCACAATTTCCTCAATGGATTTATTCTTCCTTTCTACTACACCATTTTTTTGAGGATTATGAGGAACGGTTAGCTCCCTCCTAATCCTCACTGATTTGCAAAAGGAAACAAATTCCTTGGATTTGTATTCTCCTCCATTATCTATTCTCAAAATCTTGATTTTCTTGGTTGTGAGGTTTTCTATTTCTTCTTTGAATTCTTGAAACTTGATGAAAACTTCATCCTTCATCTTTAGGAGATACATCCAAGTCTTTCTTGAGTAATCGTCTATGAAGATTACATAATAAATGGAACCTCCTAGAGATTTGACTAGCATTGGACCACAAACATCTGAATGTATTAGATCTAGGATTTCCTTAGATCTATTATTGTTGCTTGAGAATGGATTCTTAACATTTTTACCAAGAGCACATCCTCTGCAAATTCCTTCATGTGTAGATTGTAGTTCTGGTATTCCTTCAACCATCTTTTTGAGGAAAGGTAATGCTTGATAGTTAAGATGAGCATACCTTTTGTGCCAAAGTTCATTGGAGTAGACTTCATCATGTATAAGAGTTTCATCATTACGTTCTAGTAGTCTGTATAGTCTTTCTTCACGATTTCCAATAACTCTAGAATTCATTTTCGGGAAGGTGAAGAAATGGGATTGAAACTAGCGAAATGAATCACATAACATCAATTATCACTTCCAGGGCTTGCACCCAGTAACCAGGACTTCCCAGGTGTTCGCCCATCCCAAGACGCCTCTGGCTCAAACGCGCTTAACTGTGGATTTTTCCCCACAATCAAGCCCACTTAGCTTGCTACCCTATTTGCAAAACCTTAGCAAGTATTGTGCCTTATGAACTATCCAGTTAGAACTCCCTTCACTCTTATTATTTAAACATAGAGGGGCTTTCGCAGTGCAACATATTAGATATCATTTTCAGGAATAACTGCATAGTGTAAGTCATTAATCTATGACCCATATCCATGAGTATTAGTCGAAACTGACCAATACTTATCANCAAATTCCTTCATGTGTAGATTGTAGTTCTGGTATTCCTTCAACCATCTTTTTGAGGAAAGGTAATGCTTGATAGTTAAGATGAGCATACCTTTTGTGCCAAAGTTCATTGGGGTAGACTTCATCATGTATAAGAGTTTCATCATTACGTTCTAGTAGTCTGTATAGTCTTTCTTCACGATTTCCAATAACTCTAGAATTCATTTTCGGGAAGGTGAAGAAATGGGATTGAAACTAGCGAAATGAATCACATAACATCAATTATCACTTCCAGGGCTTGCACCCGGTAACCAGGACTTCCCAGGTGTTCACCCATCCCAAGATGCCTTTGGCTCAAACGCGCTTAACTGTGGATTTTTCCCCACAATCAAGCCCACTTAGCTTGCTACCCTATTTGAAAAACCTTAGCAAGTATTGTGCCTTATGAACTATCCAGTTAGAGCTCCCTTCACTCTTATTATTTAAACATAGAGGGGCTTTCGCAGTGCAACATATTAGATATCATTTTCGGGAATAACTGCATAGTGTAAGTCATTAATCTATGACCCATATCCATGAGTATTAGTCGAAACTGACCAATACTTATCATGATTTGAATAGTCCACTTAGCACTCATTGCATCGGGTGATGCTCACAGGGGTGAAGAAATGGGATTGAATCCAGCGAAATGAATCACATAGCATCAATCATCCCTTCTGGGGCTTGCACCCGGTAACCAGGACTTCCCAGGTGGTCACCCATCCCAAGACGCCTATGGCTCAAGCGTGCTTAGCTGTGGAGTTTTTCCCACAATCAAGCCCACTTAGCTTTCTACCCCATTTGCAAAACCTTAGCATGTATTGTGACTTATGAACTATCCAGTTAGAGCTCCCTTCACTCTTATTATTTAAGCATAGAGGGGCTTTCGCAGTGTAACATATTAGATATCATTTTCAGGGATAAATGCATAGTGTAAGTCATTAATATATGACCCATATCCATGAGTATTAGTCGCAACTGACCAATAATTCTCATGATTTGAATAGTCCACTTAGCACTCATTGCATTGGGTGATGCTCACAGGGGTGAAGAAATGGGATTGAAACCAGCGAAATGAATCGCATAGCATCAATCATCACTTTTGAGGCTTGCACCCGGTAACCAGGATTTCCCAGGTGGTCACCCATCCCAAGACACCTCTATCTCAAGCGCGCTTAACTATGGAGTTTTCCCCACAATCAAGCCCACTTAGCTTGCTACCCCATTTGCAAACCCTTAGCAAGTATTGTGCCTTATGAACTATCTAGTTAGAGCTCCCTTCACTCTTATTATTTAAGCATAGATGGGCTTTCATAGTGAAACATATTAGATATCATTTTCGGGAATAACTGCGTAGTGTAAGTCATTAATCTATGACCCATATCCATGAGTATTAGTCGCAACTGACCAATAATTCTCATGATTTGAATAGTCCACTTAGCACTCATTGCATCAAGTGATGCTCACTCTATGATTAAACTCTAACATTCTCTATGTTGGAGTCTCTAGACCAAGATAGTACTTCACCATCTACAAAGGCTATTCTATTTCCTTTGTCTTCTAGGCAAGATATAGATACAAGATTCTTTTAAAACCAGGTACATGTGAGATGTTTCTCAAATGAACATTGTTACTTGTTTTCAATTTGATGGAGGCTTGACCAATTCCTTCGACTGGATAGGTGTTCTTATCTCCAAGTTCTACCTTGTAGGATGTCTTCTTTTCATTTAGATTGGAGAGTATGACTTGGTCTCTTATCATATTCCTAGAAGCTCCATTGTCAATTATCCACATGTCATATTCAAGAGTTCCTATAAGAGTTGAATAGTGTAGATGATCCATCTGTTGAATAGTGTAGATGATCCATATTCAAGAGTTCTTGTAAGAGTTCAACATCAAAAAAAAGATACGTTCCTTCAACAGACATATGCATATCTGTGATCTCTGGCAGGAAAGAGCGTTTCGTCTCAAGGAAGGCTATGCTCGATCTCAAGTACTCCTCATCTACATAAGACTTTTCCTTCTTTATTATCTTTACAACATGCGATCAATCCATTAACAACCTCTTCCGCTATAGCACTGTGTGCACATGCCACAGACTGACAATTGTCATAGTATCCCTCTGCAAGTGGGTCGTTGAACGCCCTTCTCACGTCCACGTCCACGTCCACATTCACTTGAGGAAGAGAAGCCCACAAGTAGTTGGGTGCCAGATACATTTCCCACCAGAGTTTTGGTAACTGCTCATTTACATCAGAATATGTATTTTTGTTTCAAGGGCTTTAAAGTTTAAATGTTAGGTGTGGCACGCAGAAAACCATGATTTCTTTGCTCTTTCTCTTTAGTAATGCAAAAGGGATAACAAAATTTGCAGCCAATTACCCAAGCAAGCAATGACGGGCTCACCCTGTTGTTTTTTCTACATATTTACTTGGGCCCCCCTCGTGAGGGAGTCAACCCAGTACTGCTCTGATGCCATGTTGTTTTTCTTCATATAAGATATGATCGATATATTATTACAATGATGAGTGTTCCATATATAGGGAACATATGGTGACCATCCATGAAAAAATGAGTCCCTTGAATAATCAATAACTATTTATTATTATCATTTACTTATTATATATGATATTTAATAATCAATAATTACATTATTAATTATTATTCTAAGAGAATGTCTTTCCTATGTTGTCCAAACATCAACACTCAAAAGATCAAGTGCAACTCATCTTTGACTTGAGAAGAGATGCTGCTCACCAATGTTATCGTCAGACCATCCTCTGTCATCGGTTGGATGCCTTCTTCGACTCTCTTTCAAGCGAGCCTGTCAAAAACAGATGTCTGACCTGCAATCAGCCTTATGTATTTTCTCCAGCTTGGCCTCCACCCTCCAATGGCGATGGAAATCCGGGTTCTTCCTGTGTTTAATTTTTATGCTCATGTTATGTCTCTATGTTCAAAATAGTTATAGCCACAATTTTGGGGAGGCTCTGTTTTATTTTTCAACTACTTATGTATATCTATATACACATGGATGCTTTCACAAAAGTTCAATTTGTATAACATAATAAGTACCAGCTTTGACATTTGTATTGGTTTGTTGATTATCTAAGATAATACATTTTTTATTTACCAAAAAAAATTGGCTTATATAAAAATTGGCTTATATTTTCTTTCTAATAATTAGCACATATACATTTAAATCTCTACATCTGGTATGCTCCTAATCTTGCTAAAATTGTGAGCCTTCTAAGGAGGCTACGTCCTCTGTACAAAGGAGCTTGCAACATTAATATTAGATTTATTATAGTTGCATTAAATAATTAACATAACAACTTATGCCATGTGTGACATAAATTGCCAATGTCTAATGTCTAATTATCTGCAGACCCCTACAAAGGAGCCTACAACATTAATATTATTAAATTTATTATAGTTGCAAGGTTCAAGAAATCTGTTGTCGTCTCTACAATAAATTTATTACTGGCTAGGTCGAAGAAGCCAGCTGTCTTTTCTACATTGAAGTATTGGAAGTAAAGATACTTAATTGTAGTTTGGTAAACTTCTCATATTTGAGTACCCTGTGTCTAATGCTCTCTGTTCGCAGAGGCGTCTGGCAACAACACACTACATAAAAAATAATAATTTTCTCTAACGCGCAGTTTCGAGACGGGAACTTATTACATACTCTTTGCTAGGTGTCTGGCAACAATACGGTACAAAAGAAATAATATTGCTCCAACGCGGAGTTTAAGGATAAGTTCATGTTGCTCCGCTCAGTTTCGGGATAAGTTCGGCTGTACAGTGATAGGAACAAGTCGTTGTACAACACTGCAATATTTGTCAGCCGTCCAGGTGGACTCTGCTTTTACATCGAATAGGATATACCAGAAAGAACTACCTACTCTATCTCAGCATTTTCCTAGGCCTCGGACCTCAGCAATGTGAAACAAAGTTCTAAGATTTCTTGGCAGGATTGATGCGATTATTATCGTTATGTCATTTGATTATAGAAGTGAGGATCAATGGCTGCCTTTTTCTGATTACTATGAGCTATAATAATAAGGTTGGAAAGTTTGTATACAGTTATGGTTTACTAATCTAATATAATATTGCAAGTCTAATATAATATTGCAAGTAGTGGTTAAATTTGGTATCACATTCTTCAGGTTGAAAAATGAAGGTTGACAGGGAAGAAAAGATCAAGTATTCAAAACTTGCATGCAACTATCAAAGAGGTAAGACTCATTAATATTAAATTGCAATTGCAGTGATGGAAATTGTAGTTAGAAAACCTGTTCTTGCACACTTATTTTATCTCTCGCACAAGCTCATTTTTATTTCATTTTAGAAAACATTAGTAGTTTTTATTTAAGAGGTCACAAGTTCAAATCCAGAAGGGGGTAGGGTATGTATACCTCCGTAGACTTTACCAGTCAAATTGCTAGGGGAAGGGGGGTCCCTTGACCCACAAACAAGGGGTCTCATACACCAATTTGGTGTGGCTTGGCCGTGACTTTAAAAATAGATTATTATTATTATTAAAAAAACAAATCCAAAATTATTCAATATTTATTATTTCATTATATTAATAATGATAATTATTTCAAATTTTGCAATCCATAACTTTTATTATTATTTTTACAACAACTATTCTTAACTATTTTTTTTCTTTTTCCCATAAGTTGTAGTTATCTTGGCATTATTTGCATATATACTACTTAGTGTTTGGTGGATTGTTTTTGTATAGTGATTGGATATATGCCTAATTGAAGATTAGAAAAAAATTGGAACTTCTTATTTGTTGATTTTCAAAATTGAGACTATGTGCAAGCTGCTATATCAAAGTAATTTGTTAAGTTTTTTTGTTCATATTTTTAATGATGTTGTATTTCATGTAAAACAATTTATTGATGTTATGTTAAATGCAATTTCATAATAATTTTATATTATGTTTGAGATGCTTTTTATTTACAATAAAAATAACAAAAAGACATAATATTTAAATTACACTAAAATAAATAAATAATTTTAAAAACACATAATATTTAAATTACAGTAAAAACAGAAACCTAGTCATAAAAAAATTACTTTACTGGTCAAATTTATACCCTGATTGATTGCAAGTAAACAAATATGTTTACGAACAATAAATTGATGAATAACAACAAATGTGAAATACTTCAGTCTTGACCAGTACCCAAATACAAAGCAATGAAGATAATGATAAATACTTCAGTCTTGACCAGTACCCAAATACAAAGCAACGAAGATAATGATCTCCTGTTCAATGTTTGCGCAGCAGTGTTTTCAGATTGAAAGGAGTGATGAATGATGTATTCCCATGCCAAATCTGGCGAGAAACCATCCGGTAGACTTTCTCAGTGGGATGGGTTCCATCCCAAAACACATATTTATTTGGACGTTTGCAAAGAAAAGCTGTGTATTCTCCACGCTTATCCTCTGGAATCTCCAACCCACAAGACACAGCGGTGTTAAATGGCCCAGCTCCACAGCACGCAGACGTCGTGTTTTTAAAACCTGCAATCAAAGTCACGTCCCAATATTGCATTTCGTCAATTCACAAGCCAAGCCACCCATATAATGTTTTCCAAATTTATACTGTTTTTCAAATTATCACTGATATTTACCATAGGATTCTCCGTGTTGAATTATATTTAATACGAAATCATAAACGTTAGCGATCAGGATCGTTGCCCCGTCTAATTTTTTATTCAGGTGGTTGATGAGCTGCCTGAGACCGTCATTATATGCCACTGCTAGCTGATTTGCAGTTTCCAAACACCCACCATTATATGCCTTCATTCCAGCGAGCCTTGAATTGGGAGTACATCCCACAAGAGGGCTGTCTATTAAAATGAAGTTTCTTGCCCCCTTACTGTATAGGCTCTGCAACATCCACCACGGATAAGAGGATACCCCCAAATTTAGCATAATGGAAAGATAGGCTAATAGACTGGGAAAATAAAAATTCATGAGAGATTCATCCGTACCAACAAGTGTTCGTTATATTTACTCAGCAGAAGCTTAACGAAATCCTGAGCACTTGTAGTCCTTTGGAACGTGGTATTCGCTAAATAGTTAAGGCCAATATCATTGCCAACACTGCTAATGGCATACAAGGACCGGGATAGATATTCTTTTGCATTATAATCTCCTCCAAGCTTTTGTCCTAGACGCGAAGAATAGTTGGCGAATTGGCTTATTTGGATACTCAAAGGGATGATATTCTGCAGCGAAAACACCAACAACGTTTAATTCATGTAAACATGTAAATTCATCTCTGTCAATTAGATTGAACATCTATCTATTTTGGTACTCACCAAGTAATTGCCCGTGGAATCCAGTAATCCGCTTCCTCCAGATGCGAAATTAATACCATGAGAGAAGTCAGAATGTGGCTTCAAATATGGAGGTGGGAACGGCAGCCTTAACTTACTAGCTGTAGATACAAATATCAGAAATATATTAAAATCAACCATATAATTATCACCAGGAAAGATGAGGTAAATAAAGAGGAGAAAAAAGTACCAATGAAATCGAATGCAGTTCGGCCATTAGAGAAACGACCAGTGGGGCGATGGAAGAAGGTCTCCCCATAAGGCGTAAAATTTGCTTTAGCGGTTGTGTTGGCAATGAAATTGTTGTTACCGGCGTCTGCTAGAGAATCCCCAAAAATGAAGAAGGCAGGGACATTATCGTTAGTGGCTGTAGCCAAAGGAAAAGATAAAAGCAACACAAGGGCTGCGCTCGAGTAGGCCACGAACATTGTGAATAACTCCATTTATCTGTAAACAAATATCAGTCCACGGAAGGACGGGAGGGCGGGATGGATATGCAGATAAATGGAAATGAACGGAAGGAAGGGAGGGATGCAGAGAAATGGAAACGAAATGCATTTATAAAGAGATGATCCAATTTTAAGACTAAAAAATAAGAGTGAGCATGAGGCAGGCAGGGTTTCTGGAGGCCATGACATTGTCGTCCCCAAGT
>JASDQU010947881.1:25492-43880 GCA_032191745.1 Picea mariana
ATATGCAAGTATATTCTCAAACAGAAGAAGTTGTATTATATGCACAATATTGAACGAGAACATGATGTCAACACCTGAGTTTCCATGTTGAAATAGAGTCATTAATTAACTCTATTTACATGGCCCTGAAGAATGAAAGTAGGACGGGTCCACCCATTTAGTTCTTAAGTATAGGGTGGATGCCACATAAGTATGTCTTATCACAAAATATTCTTCCATGTAAAATGTAAGGAGCGGATAGAGTATCTTTTATTTAAATCGAAGTGTTGGGCAGGGGAAAAAAAAGTTTGTCGTGCATGTTTAACTACAGATCAAAGAGCATCTTAAATTTTTGTAGAAAGAGGTTGAATTCATCTATTAATAAATATACATGAAAATGAGTCAATTTAAAAAAAAAAATACAAAAAAAAACAATATTAAACATTGGAAAACACCATACAAAAACCTCAAATATTTTATATTTAGATAAACTGGGTTACAAAATACAGCTGAGATTATTTCCCAAAATAGCTCTCTTGAAATAGTTTAGCACAGATTCTCTGAAATTTTAATGTGTTTTCCATAATGACTGTGATTGGGGCTCCCGCGGACCAAAAAAGAAAATATGTACAAAAATCAAGCCTGTAGACAGTCTTTTATAGATTTCAACTTGATCATCAAATGCTTGCCTGGTTAAAAACAACGAGTTGAATATCAATTTTGGGTCTTGGACTTCATGGGTGCTTCCAGCTAGATCTATCCCAACTTCTTGAATAGTTTGTCTCTTCTAGATATGGCCAGCCTGCATTATCTTTTTATTCAACATTCCATACTTTGCTAAGTGTTAATTTTCCTCTATCATCGAAAACTTGGGGTTTAAGGTGTCGTCCTTGTAATTTTCCTGGTCATTCACATCTGAGACAACTTAGAGATGTGATTCAGGCCCAATTCAAAGACGAGGAATTGGTTTTATGTGATGTGAGATTTGGGGGGGGGGAATTATGTTAGCCAATAGAAGCTGAGACAAAAAATTCAAGTATCTTGTGACTGGTATTCTCCCTGTATTTGATCGTTTGTTTGGTTGAAAGGCCTGCCTGAAGATTTGTATGTTGAATTTCTTTGTTTTATTGTTGTAAATTGGAAGGAATGTTCAAGTCACCTACAAAATGCTCCTTTGTTGAAGTATATAGCTTCTTCCAACAACACAGATTTGGCAAGTGTATCAAATGTTGCAGATCACACCGGAATATATCTTTTGTCATAGGAGTGGCACATATCGTGGATCACAAAATAGTCTGGAATATTCAGAACTGACGCCAAATATTACTCCATGTCCGAATATACTCAGAAGGAAATTATAAATTTGGATCCTCACGAAGGTGAGAAACTGTATGAGTGGTTGAATAAACATTCTAAAATTACAAAACCTTCTATCTCAAAGTTGTAACAGACTTAACACACAACCAGCTTCTATCTCAAAGTTTGTTGAGCGACCTCTGGATGTAGTAACAAATTTAACATAAAATCAACTTTCGATCCCTACTGGTACTAATGTCAAGTGTATCAAGTCGTGACCCCATTCTCTAGGTAGATTCATCTTTAGACATCCACATTAGTGGTGACCCCAGGCTCCAAATAACTTTAGCTTCGCACATTGACACTAGCAGTGGAAATGGGAACAGTGCCATCGACTGCAAGGTGGTAATGCAGTGAACAAGTATGCCTGTAATTGTCAAAGCACTTAGATTGCAGGGTTGTCAGACTTGAAAAAGAGCATCGAATATAGTGTTTCTTTGTCACGACAATTACAATGTTGTTGTGAGTCCGGAAATCTTTGGAGGTTGGGTGTCTTGTGCGATGATGACCTCAACATTAGGTGCATGTCAGACATTTATTATCTGGACATTGCAATGTTAATGCAATTGCCATAGTCAACGATGGGTCAATTGCATTTCCACAAGCAATATTAATTGTGTAATTAATTAACACCCTTGAAGGACGTGGATCCCAAACAACGCTTGGAATTTTTTGACCGGTCATGTGTTAAAAGAATACATTATTTAATATTTTAAAAAATAAGAAATTGTATTTTCTATGTCTAACATTAGGTTGCACACGTAAACATTTTTAAGTTAACCAAAATTAATATATAGTCAACTCAGATCCTCGAAAGAGATCAAACTCCCTAGAGCTAGTTTATTTCCATCATGTTGGTTGGGATAGAAGGATCCACCACCAGGAGAAAGAAAAAAGGTAGAAATAAAAGAAGATGTGCAAATGAAAGCTAGGGACGGAAGCACTCTACGACCAGGAAGGCACTCTGTGATTATCGACCTGTGATCTTGATGAACAACTCGAGAGATGCTTGTAGCGAGGCCATTGCAATTTATTTCAACCAGACAAGTCAATACTTCAAGCATTGAGAAACTTCTGGTTTTTTTAAATATCGGATCCACTGCAATAGAAGAAATGCATTCTCCTTATTCAAAGCACAGGAAACAACAAGAAGATTGATATTCAGTGGAAATAGATTTGGAATATCTACTACATCAAGGTCTCTTCTAAATAATGAAACAAAATCATTACATGAAGTTGGTAGTAAAAGGTGATCTTCAGAAACCAAATCATTACCTGAATAAGGTGGTAGTATAAAGTAATCTTCAGAAAGTGTTGCAAAGTCCATAGTCAAGAATTCCTTCCCATTTAATTTTTCCAGTTACTTGTCGATGCAGGCATCAAAAAATTTTGAGAGCCTCGTTCCCTAATTATATACCCACCTTCAACCACCAGAATAATATTCTTGCAAAGAGCGGTAAGCTCTTCGACCCAGATGCAATTATATGCATAGGAATAGTGAAAAAAATGTGCACTAGTGATAGAAAGTTCATTGTATGTCGAGTATGTTACTACATCCAGAGGTCGGTGAACAAACTTTGACAAAGAAGATGACTTTCTGTCAAGGTTGTTACTACACCCAGAAGTCGCTCAACAAACTTTGACATAGAAACTTATGTAATTTTAGGATGTTGATTCAACCACCCATACAGTTTCTCACATTCGTGAGGATCCAAATTTATAATTTTCTTCTGAGTATATTTGTGCATGGAGTAATATTTGGCGTCACTTCCAAATATTCCAAACCATTTTATAAGCCCTGATATGTGTGACTTCTCTGACGAAAGATAAATTATGGTGTGGTCTGCAGGATTTGATACACTTGCCAAATCTGCGTTGTTGGAAGAAGCTATATACTTCAACAAAGGAGCATTTTGCAGGTGAATTGAAAGTCCCTTTCCAATTTACAGTAACAAAACAAAGAATTTCAACATACAAATCTTTAGGCAAGCCTTTCAACCAACCAAAGGATCAAATACAGGGAGAATACCAATCATAAGATACTTGAATTTTTTTTGTCTGAGTTTCTGTTGGCTAACAAAAATTTATCGCTCAAAGATGACGTCACATAAAACCATTCCCTCGTCTTCCAATTGGGCTTGAATGGCATCTCAAAGTTGTCTCACATGTGGATGACCAGGAACATTACAAGGAAGGCACCTTAAATCCCAAGTTTTCGATGATAGAAGGAAATGGGAATAAGTATTTTAAATGAACACCGGAGGTTTATAATATTATATTCCATAAATATTGGTTTAATGTGTTTTAATAGGAGATGTCCTCAACATTTTCACCTATTAATGTTAATATTTTTTAATATGTGTGGTGATTTGTCACTAAGGCATGATTAATGTGCATTGGGAAGGGCGCGAAAAGTGCTTTGAAAGTTTTGTGAACCTAGAAGCCCGAGAACCCGTGAATCTGTGACAACAGAAGGTGAAGAATCGACTAAGTAAGAAAAGGCAGGGTAGAATGCCTTAAAAAAAACTAAAGTAAGCAACAAATTTTCCGAGTTCAAGAGCCACAAAAAAAAAAGTTCAGATCCCATAATATTGACCTCTGCTAATTCGATACCAGGCGACTGGAGTGCATATGGGGTGCCTATTAGAAAAGATAATTCTTTGATGAAGAATTGTTTGTATTTAAACATGTGACAATAATTGTGTCTTGATAGTATTTAAATGAACACTGGGGGATGATAATATAATCTCTCATAGATCTTGCTTCAATGCATTTTAATCGAAGATGTCCTCGAGATTTTCGGTTATTAATGCCAATTGTTTCGAACCTGTGTGGTGAATTGTCACCAAGTAAAAGCATAAGTAATTTGCATTGGGAAGTGTGCAAAGGTGGTGGGCATGGACGAGAGCGATAAATGATTTCAATTTTTTCTGAACCCGGTGTTAGGACCCTATAATTTATAGGGAAATTAGTATTCTAACTGATATCTATTTCAGGCATAAAGCGGATTGCTCATAGCGTTATTTCTCATGACACATAGTGAAGATGTGAAGCTGGTAGAAAGCTCTCAACACATCTCACCTGTTTTCACATCTTAATTTTTGGATTTTGGTATAAAATTGGTTTTGGAATTTTTTCTAAAAATAGATTTATTTTGGCCAAAATTTAGACTCTAAGGCCTATTATGGGTCTTCATTATTTTTTATCAAAATTTTGGGGCCCGAGGGCGAAGATCCAAGTTCCCGAGCTAGACTAGCATCTGCACATACCACATATGACCACATGATTAACAACAATACACAAGCCTAACACACCAAGCGCCAGCACCAAACACAAGTGGTAGCCTTGGGCTCACATCATCGATTATACATTGTAATTGTTTGTATATTTAAACACTAAAAAATTGTTTTCCTTCGTCGATGTGGGATACATCCCATGAAGAGAAAAATATAAAACGCAAGTTGTCAGATGCCAGGTTAATTTGCAGGTGTCGATTTTGTTAAAAATCTCATTAAAAGGGTGGCCCGAAAGCCAAGTTCCAACGCTCTAAGTCCACGCACCTACAACCACAACACACGAGTCAAAGATTGATTGAAAGATTGGCGTAGGAAATATGATAACACAAGGGGTTTGAATTAGAAATTGGCATGTTCGATAGCTTTATTGTTGTATATAAGTTCATATCTGATCTACATTTCTATGTCACCGGTGGTGATTGTTGGGTATGTGTTATATTATTTGCCTCGGGAAACGTGTAACATATTTAGGTGATTTTTCGGAACATGGTTTATTTGCCGATGGTTTTCTATTCCGGTTAAGGAATTAGGGTTGTTGACTAATCCAGGTCATTGGGTTAGGATTTTGGATGCCATTGGCTCCTATATGTATATTGTATTGTAAACAATGTAACACCATGAATGAATATATAATATGTTGGTTTTCCCGGTTTGGGTTTCCGGGGGAAAAATTCTTTGTGTAATGTTTGTATTTTCCATTGTATCTTTTCTGTTCTTTTACTGAAAATATGTTTGCAGTAAATATTGTACAAGGTTAAAATCTACAGTGATGACAAGAATGAGCTTATTTTGGCTACAGTTCTTCGAGGCTTCTTTGATCCGATTGAATGTTACTACTGTACAAGTTAATATTGACTTCAATTCAGAAGTAGGTATGGTGTGTAAGTTTCGGGCTAGAATTGCCTTATAGCCTATTGCAACAACACTTTTGAAAATTCAACATTCACAGAAGGGAAACCGTATGGTTTTCTTAGTTATAGAATCCATATTCAGCCAGAATACCTGACAACCTCCTATACTATCACAACATCACATTCCTCTTTCTCATTTTCTCAATGGCTCCCTTTCCCTTGGCTCTTATGGATAGAAAGAGGTTCAAGAGCTTGCAGAAGTACAAGATTGAGACCAAAATTCACACAACCATGTCTGAAATGATACATTGTTACAAAGTTGTCCTATTTGTGTTTGTCACAGTTGTGGGACCTCTGCAGTTGACATCATATCCCGTAATCAAGTTTGTGGGTATCAGAACAAGCCTGTGCTTTCCTTCCCTATGTGAAATTTTGGCACAACTTGCAGTGTAGTTGATGGTGGAAGACTATGGCAACCTAAGGATATTTACAAGAATATATGAATGCATGCCTTCTAGAAAAACATGAAATATACAGATTATCAAGATTCAATGGACGGTTGAGTTACATGTGTTGTTTGCCTTGACGAAGCTACTAGAGTAGTATTTCCTGCTCTTTTAGAAACTGCGTTGTCTTTTTTGGTGACACATGAGAAGATGCAATAGGTGGTAAAGAGTCTGGATTTGAAATTACACAGAGATGTTTTCTTCTTGTGCTCGAATTGAAGCTTGTGTTTTGTTGTTGGATATTTATGAGATTATATCTACGCCTGGTATTTTTTTCTTAGGAGGTTTGTTTTATGCAGACAAAAAGGCTTTGAAAGAGGAAATGAAAAAATGGAGAAGATAATGTTTCGACTATGGATGCTTCCATAAGGCTAGAATTCTGAAGTTATTTTAATCCCAGTGAATGATTACAACCTTCCATCGTCCTTATTGATTTTGAGATACTTCACTGCAAATAGACGAGCAGAGACGGAGGTCTTCTCCAGATATCCTAATTTGGGTACCGTGTTAAAACCTGAATTCAGATATGGGAAGAGAAAAGTTGATGGATTCGAGATACCTCCTGATTTGACTGGCTAGCCATTATAAAAGTTTCAACTTGCAAGTGAAAATTTTAGTAGGTCTTTGAGATCTCCATTATTTTCAAACTTATTCTTGGCTCCTTCAGTTAGTCACTGATGATGTGGCTGCTGTAGTTATCAATACAGTTACAAACGATTATATTTTTGGAATTTTCACAATTGGGAAAATTAAGGAAGCACCTACAGTAGCGAGGTCATGAATACTCTTGTTTGTCAGTATGAGGTTCTCCAAATTTTTGGAATCCTATTTTCTAATATATTTGTTTGTTGTGAAACTTTTCATCTCGAATTTTAAGATTTGAATCCATTTTTGGCAAAGTTAAAGGGCATCTGGAAGATTGAGAATCATAACCTAGATTTCAAGCTTCTCCAGGTCAACAACTCTCAATTCTTTAGGCGATCAAAAAATAAATGGCAAGGTGTCAACAAATTGATGATCAAATTAATCTTTCCCACATTTTTGGCAAATAATTAGGAAGGGGGCAGAGAGTTAGTTCATGTTGATATTAAGGAAGAAGATTCAACAATTGAAGGAGCAGATTGAGGATTCCTAGGCACAAAATCAGCAAATAGAATCTTGACCCAGATTCAAAGGAGATTTGACAACCAACCTTAGAAATTCGAGACATTTTGCAGCCTAATCCAAATTTAATTCATTTTTATTAATTGATTTTAATTTCTGGGATTTAGTTTTCTGTTCCTAGAAAGTAGTAACAAATTGAGAATGTATTTTTCTATATATTTTTCATAATTTTTAATAGTTAGAGGAGAGCTTATTTTTTGTACAGTTTCTCATTGAGCTCACGTGGCCATTAGCAGTAATACAAGATGAGTTGTTTCAGGATTCACGTGCCATAATTATGTGGTGTAGTGCTACTTTTGTAAGTCGTATTCTCTGTTTCCATATGTTTTTCTTTTCTAATGATCTTATAGAAGTTTAAAGAATAGAATTTGTTGAAACATACACTCTGATTCTTATTGTGGATAATATAAATGTTTTATTATGATATTTAGTGGAAGAATTCTTAATTGCTCTATTGCTCAATTGATCCTGTCTCTTTTCTCCTATTTCATTTCATTCAAATTTACCAGATCCAGTAGTATGTCTACCTTGCCATGTTTCACTTTGGTTTGATGCTTCTGCAAATTCACCACCTTGACATCTTTGACTCCATTTCCCAATGGTCTTCCCTTGTTGTTCTAACCAAACATTTCAAAAAACCCAACCCTTTACTTTCATAACTAGCCTAATATCTTCTTTAAAACAAAGCTAAAACTTATAGAGAGAGCCCTCTCTGGGTCTAGGAGGGCTAGATCTTGGACTCCAAAGCAGTTTATGGTTACCTCTGTCAATTTCTTACTCAGCCTAAGAAATTACATAGTGCTAACATTTTGGTGACCATATTGGGGACCTTCCTTAGAAAAGTGTATCAAGTTCTGGATTTGATTGTTGATGGTGGACAACAATCAAACACAGAAAAGGATAAAATCATCTACCTGGCGACTCCATTGTTCAAAGTATCCTAAGATTCAAAATTTTCAAGGTGACTCCATTGTCAAAGAATTCAGATTTTAGAGCATTCATGGCAATTCCAATATATTTTGACTAGATTTCTTGCAAAACAAGATGACAGGGTATGTGGCAAACCCTTTATTTGGAGAAATGTTACAAACTTTGGTATAATTTTTGGATTTTGGTATAAAATTGGTTTTCAAAATTTTTGTAAAAATAGATTTATTTTGTCCAAAATTTAGGCTCTTGGGCCTATTACAGGTCTTCATTAATTTTTATCAAAATTTTGGGGCCTGAGGGCGAAGATCTAAGTTCTCGAGCTAGCCTAGCATCTGCACATACCACATACGACCACAGGATTAAAAACAATGCACAAGCCTAGCACACCAAGTGTTAGTGCCAAACACAACTAGTAGCCTTGGGCTCAAATCATCGATTATACATTGTAATTGTTTGTATATTTAAACACTAAAAAGTTTTTTTCCTTCGTCGATGTGGGATACGTCCCATGAAGAGAAAAATATAAAATGCAGGATGCCAGATGCCAGGTTAATTTGCAGGTGTCGATTTTATTAAAAATCTCATTAAAAAGGTGGCCCAAAAGCCAAGCTCCAATGCTCCATCTCCACGCACCTGCAACCACAACACACGAGTCAAATATTGATTGAAATATTTGCATAGGAAATCTGATAACACGGAGGGTTTGAATTAGAAATTGGCATGTTCGATAGCTTTATTGATGTATATAAGTTCATCTTTGATCAACATTTCTATGTCCCCATTGGTGATGACAAGAATGAGCTTATTTTCGCTATAGTTCTTCGAGGCTTCTTTGATGTAGTAGAATGTTCCTACTATACATGTTATTCTTGACTTCAGTTCAGAAGTAGATATGGTGCGTAAGTTTCGGGCTAGAATTGTCTTGCAGCTTATTTCAACATCACTTTTTCAAATTCAACATTCACGGAAGGGAAATCGTATGGTTTTCTTAGCTATAGAGGCCATATTCAACCAGAATACCTGGCAACATCCTATACTATCACAACATCACATTCCTCTTCTCGTTTTCTCAATGGCTCCCTTTCCCTTGGCTCTTATGGATAGAAAGAGGTTCAAGAGTTTGCAGAAGTACAAGATTCAGCCCAAAATTCACACACCCATGTCTAAAATGCTACATTGTTACAAAGTTGTCATATTTGTGTTCGTCACAGTTGTGGGAACTCTGCAGCTGACATCATATCCCATAATCATGTTTGTGGGTATCAGAACAAGCCTATGCTTGCCTTCCCTATGGGAAATTTTTGCACAACTTGCAGTGTATTTCATGGTGGAAGACTATGGCAACCTAAGGATCTTTTACAAGAATATATGAATACATGCCTTCCAGAAAAAACATGAAAGATACAGAGTATCAAGATTCAATGGACGATTGAGTTAAATGTGTTGTCTGCCCTGATGAAGCTACTAGAGTAGTATTTCCTGCTCGTAGTGAGGTCAGGAATACTCTTGTTTGTTAGTACGAGGTTCTCCAAAGTTTTGGCATCCTATTTTCTAATCCATTTTTTTGTTGTGAAACTTTTCATCTCGGATTTCAAGATTTGAATTCATTTTTGGAAAAGTTAAAGGGCATCTGGAAGATTGAGAATCATAACCCATATTTCAAGTATCTCTGGGTCAACAACTCTCAGTTCTTTAGGCGGTCAAAAAACAAATGGCAAGGTGTCAACAAATTAAGGATCGAATTGATATTTCCCACATTTTTGGCAAAGAATTAGGAAGGTGGCAGAGAGTTAGTTCATGTAGATATTAAGGCAGAAGATTCAGCAATTGAAGGAGTAGATTGAGGATTCCCAGGCACAAAATCAGCAAATAGAAGCTTGAACTAGATTCAAAGGAGAGTTGAAAACTAACCTTAGGAATTCGAGACATTTTGCATCCTGATCCAGATTTAATTCATTTTTATTAATTGATTTTAATTTTTGGGATTTAGTTTTTTGTTCCTAGAAAGTAGTAACAGTTTTAGAATGTATTTTTCTATATATTTTTCATTATTTTTAATAGTTAGAGGAGAGTTATTTTTTTGTACAGTTTTGCATTGATCTTAGTTGGCCATTAGCAGTAATACATATCAGTTGTTTCAGGATTCATGTGCCATAACTATGTGGTGTAGTGCTTCTTCTGTAATTTGTATTCTCTGTTTCCATATGTTTTTCTTTTCTAAATATCTTACAGAAGTTTAAAGAACATAATTTGTTGAAAGATACACTATGATTCTTACTGTGGATAATATAAATGTTTTCTTCTAATATTTAGTGGCATAATTCTTAATTTCTCTGTTGCTCAATTGATCTTGTCTCTTTTCTCCTATTTCATTTCATTCAAATTTACCAGATCCAGTAGTATGTCTACCTTGCCCTATTTCACTTTGGTTTGATACTTCTGCAAATTGATCACCTTGGCCTCTTTGACTACATTTCCCAATGGTCTTCCCTTGTTGTTCCAACCAAACATTTCAAAAATCCCAACCTTATACTTTCATAACTAGCCTAATATCTTCTTTAAAACAAGGCTAAAACTTATAGAGAGAGCCCTCTCTGGGTCTAGGAGGGATAGATCCTGGACTCCAAAGCAGTTTGTGGTTACCTCTGTCAATTTCTTCCTCAACCCGAGAAATTGTAGAGTACTAACACCCGGGAGTCCACGAACCCATGAATCTAAGACAACAAGAGGTGAAGAATCGACTAAGTATGGAAAGGCGTGGTGGTTAGACAAACGAGGATAGACTCATCATAGGTAGAGTGAAGCTTGCGAGTTCGAGGAGTCTGGGGTCGAATTGTAGATCACAGAAGTTTTGGGTGCAAGATGTATATCATGGAATAAGGGACATGAGAGTTTGATAGCGCCAATCCGAGAACTCGTGGCCATAAATATTAAATATGGGAAAAACATTCTCATCTATGTAATATAGTTGGACCTCGACAAACTCAGGTTCAAGTACAAAGAGAATTTATTTATATTTATTCAAATACCAGTCATAATATTTTATTTTAATAGTATCTTTGTGGCCCAAATGTAAACCATGTTCCAATTTGAAGGGTGCTTTCGGCTCACAAAGTTTGCTGAAACGCATAGGCGATAGAGAAAATATGAGTTAGCATTTCCATATGCAAGCATATTCTCAAATATGACAACCTGTACCTGGACTCCAAAGCAGTTTGTGGTTACCTCTGTCAATTTCTTCCTCAACCCGAGAAATTGTAGAGTACTAACACCCGGGAGTCCACGAACCCATGAATCTAAGACAACAAGAGGTGAAGAATCGACTAAGTATGGAAAGGCGTGGTGGTTAGACAAACGAGGATAGACTCATCATAGGTAGAGTGAAGCTTGCGAGTTCGAGGAGTCTGGGGTCGAATTGTAGATCACAGAAGTTTTGGGTGCAAGATGTATATCATGGAATAAGGGACATGAGAGTTTGATAGCGCCAATCCGAGAACTCGTGGCCATAAATATTAAATATGGGAAAAACATTCTCATCTATGTAATATAGTTGGACCTCGACAAACTCAGGTTCAAGTACAAAGAGAATTTATTTATATTTATTCAAATACCAGTCATAATATTTTATTTTAATAGTATCTTTGTGGCCCAAATGTAAACCATGTTCCAATTTGAAGGGTGCTTTCGGCTCACAAAGTTTGCTGAAACGCATAGGCGATAGAGAAAATATGAGTTAGCATTTCCATATGCAAGCATATTCTCAAATATGACAACCTGTAATATATGCACAATATTAAAGAGGGACATGAAGTCAACACCTTTGTGGACGACAATGGGCTAGCACAATATTTCATTCTTACTATGATGATGCCTTAAAAAAGCTAAAATAACCAACATTTTTTTCCAATTCAAGATGGACACAAAAAAATATCAGATCCCATAATATTCGCCCATTAATGCGTTTTAATGGGAGATGTCCTCGATCTTTCCACTTATTAATGCCAATCTTTTCGAACCTGACGGTGATTTTTCACTATAAAATCATAATTAATGTCCATTGGGAAGGGGGGAAGGTGGCGGAGATCGAGGGGAGTGAAAAATGCTTTCAAACTTTTGTGAAGCCGGGAGTACGTGAACTCGCGAAACTTTGAAGACTCGAATAAGTATGGAAAGACAGGGCAGTGAGACAGAGTCATCGTAGCTAGAGTCAGGCTTGCGAGTTTGAGGAGTCTGGGGTCAAATTGTAGATAACCGAAGTTTTGGGTGCAAGATGTATACCCCAAACACGGGGCATGACATTTTGATAGCGCTTACCTGCGAACCTGCGGCCATAAAATTGGCTAAGTATGAAAATGAACAATGGTTGGTCGGACTTGTGATGTGAAGATATAGATGGAGATGAGGATTTGTCAATTCGCCACCCTGGGAACGCGCGAGCATAGAAACACGACTAAGTATAGAACCACAAACGGATAATAGAGGGGAAGAAGAAAAGGAAAAATTGGGTAAGTATAGAAGAGGAAAAAGAAAGGGAGAAAAGAACTTTATCCCTTACACAACAACACTTAGTCTGATAATTATGAAACCATAGAAACACATTAACTATGGGAAAAACATTCTCAACTATGAAATATAGTTGGAGCTTGACAAACTCTGGTTCAAGTCCAAAGAGATGTTGTTTATATTTATTTCAACATTTTTCATATTATTTTATTTTAATAGTATTATTGGTGGCCCAAATGTAAAACTATGTTCCAATTTGTGTTTCTCAAGTGGAGATGTGTTTGTGAAGACATGTTTCCTTGAACCACAGTCTAGGCGGAGGGAAAGTGCAACATTGGTTGTTTGTTGAGAATATATTTGTTGAAGATTAAGCAATTTATTTCCAAGTGCACATATCATTTGCATAGTATCAATATGATTTCTTTCATGTTCTTTGTGTAGTCTTCTGAATGCACTTGTCATAGATTTGTCAACATTTTCCATGTACAAGGCACAATATGATGTTGTGGCATATGCATTGAGGACATACTATGCATCTGTATTTTCATTCCACATAACTGGTTGGTACTTGGAGAAATTGTTGTTCCATATATGTAAAACTTTTTCTTTTAAGGAAAAATGTTGGTTTTTTAAGTGTAGATTGTATGCATTGGATGTACTCAGCTTCTATTAGATTTATCTCTTCCAAGAAGTCTTGGAAGATCATTAAGTCATCAACGTCTCCTTGTTCTAGAAATGTGAACAAAGATTTAGATTTCTCAATGAGAACATTGTCCTCCAAACTAATTGGCTCTACGATTCTTGTTGTTCTCATTGGCGGCACAGGGAAGTTGTATCTGAAATGTGATTTGTTTTTGTTTTTTATAGCTTCTTGTATGATAATGTCTATGAACTTTGGCAAGCCCTAGATCCAAATTATTTGTGTTGCATGTCATGTATTTGTCCAGAAACTGCTCAATCTATGAGATGTTTTCATTTCCATAGACCGGTGCACCCTCTGTCCACAACAGTGTGTGTCCATGCCCACTCCCTCTATTCTGGAATTCAACCACAAAACATTGTCCCGATAGTAGTCACAAAACAATGCCTCATCAATTCACTCACTCGTTTGTTGTGTGTTGCTTGCTCTTGTTTTCTTCAACTTTGCAAGGTTGAAGCCCTGCATCCACAGTTGTCTCTGTTGTTGCACTTTGCACCGTTGGGATTCTACATCTACGATTGGAACTCTGTTTCTGGCGTTCCGCATTGACGGGTAAGCTCTAGTGCCAGGGTTGCACTCAAACATATGGTTTTCAAGAACATAAAATATGAGGAGAACATTCGATTTCCTTTTTTATATCTCATTATGGGTGCAACAGAGGTGGATTTAGTGGCCAACACTGACATTCAAATGGGAACAAGACGTTTTGGAGGGAAGAGAGTGAAAAAAATGCACCAAACGTATTGTTTTCACACAAGAACAAGACAACATCACACTTTTGTAACTCTGGCAAACATACCATTTCTAAGAACATAAAATATGAGTAGAACATTCGATTTCCTTTTTTATATCTTACTATGGTTGTAATAGAGGTGAGTGCTAAGACCAGCATTGACATTCAAAGGGGAACAAGACATTTTGGAAGGGAACAACATGAAAAAAAAATGCACCAAACGCGTGGTTTTTAGAAACAGAAAATACGAGGAAAAAAATTGTTTTCCTTTTTTTTTATATGTCACTATGGATGCGACAGAGGTGGGATATTTGGTGAACAATGATGCTCAATAAAAATACTGAGACAACATCACACTCATGTTTCTCTGGTCATAGTAGTCACATACGAAGATGTTCTGCAAGAGGATTTTGGCTCAGGCATTTCGAGTATTGAAAATTCTTACTTGCAAACTAGAAATAGCAAACAACAACCAATGAACAAGAATGAAACCACGACACTGAGACTCACTGGTGAATGGGGAACGACGGAAGCACAACCCCTGGCCTGCAAACTACAACAACGGGTCCAACTTTGGATGCAGGACCCCAACCTTGCAAAAATGAAGCAAACAAGAGCAAGCAGCAAACAACAAACCAGTGAACAAGTACCAAGAGGTCCAACTACAGTCACAGGACCTCAACTTTGCAAAGTTGAATCAAACAACAATAAGAAGCATCCAACGAGAAAGCATGAACCAATCAACCAGGAATGTCGGTGAAGAACAATATTTCCCAAATTCACTGTAGACAAGATTGTATAAAAAAAATGGAGGAAAATGTATTGTAACGTGCCTGTTAAGCAAACATTTCAGGATGTGAGGCATGTCAGGTAAAAATTTAAGGTTGTGAGGACCGTCCAAAGGCCTCCCACTGTGTAAACATTGAAGATAGTTTCATTTTGCAAGGTTTCCATTATGCACTCGCAATTGGAATTGAGCTTTTTTGGTTCCCCATTCATGGATAAGTTTCACTGCCATGGTTGCATCCCTATTCATTGTTTGTTTTTTCCAATTTATAAGCAAGAATTTTCAATACTGGGAATGCTCAAAATCCTCTTGCAGAACATCTTTGTATGTGAATACTACGACCAGAGAAACAAGACTGTAATGTTGTCCTGGTCTTGTTCCTGAATGCCAATGTTCGACACAGAACCCACCTCTATCGCAGCCACAGTGACATATAAAAAAGGAAATCGAATTTTCTCCTCACATTTTCAGTTCATGAAAACCATACACTTGGTGCATTTTCTTCAGACTGCACCTCATATTTTTTTTGCATTGCTTTTATCCAACGACTCTTGCTTTGATGTCCACGACATGGAAGTGGGCACATGTGATTGGAAGGGAACAACCTGGAAAAAAAAACGCACCAAACATATGGTTTTCAGGAACAAAAAAAATGAAGATGGTTGTGATAGAGGTGGGTTTTGTTTTGAACATTGATGTTCAAGAACAAGACCAAGACAACGTCACATTCCTAGTTCTCTGGTCGTAGTATTCACATACAAAGATGTTATACAAGAGGATTTTGACTCAGGCATTTCCAGTATTGAAAATTTTCACTTGCAAACTGGAAATAACAAACAACAAACAATGAATAGGAAGGTAAACATGGCAATGAAACCCACCCATCAATGGGGAATGATAGAAGCATAGTTCCAATCGTGGTTGCAGAATCCCAAGCGTACAAACTGCAACAAGAGCAGCAAGAAAACAAGAGCAACAACAACAGGAAAACAAGAAACCAATGAACAAGCAATGCACAAGCATCAACCACTGAACCAGTAATGTCGCTGAAGAAAAATATTGCCCATATTCACCGCAGACAACATTGTACAAAAAAAATCGAAGGAAAATGTATTGTAACAGGCTTGTTAAGTAAACATTTAAGGCTGTGAGGCCTGATAGGTAAACATTTAAGTCTGTTAGGACCGTCAAAGGGCCTTGTGCTATGCAAACATTTAGGAAATAATGCGGTGTGGCAAGTCTACGCAAAATAATTATTTTATTATTTTATAATAATATAAAATAATAACAATAGTTCCGAACAATAGAGACGATGCAAAAAAAAAAAATTAGTTAAAGGACAAACTAATATGAAATCAACTAATAAAAAGTTGACTCTCGATGCTCAAAACTCACTAACATATAAAACATTGGAAATAGTGAAGCTGGCAATAAGACCTCCAATCTGTTATCCAATCAGATCACGACATATATGGTATTTTTTATTATATACAAATCAATAAGATTCACAAATGTAGTTTTTTTTTGTTATAATCCCTCTACGCCTTCTGCATAGATTAATAACATTCACAAACATTATTTACAATTAAGCATAATACTATTCCATATTTCAAATAGATATGACCATCCATTATATTAATATACTTCAAATTAAAACAAAATATTTTATGCTAATTATAATTTATCCTTAAACCAATCATATTAAAAAATTAACATTAAGAACTTTATTTTGTACTTATACTTATCTTTTAAGTAAATTTAATCACAAGGATATGCTAGACATTTACAAGAACCTCATTTCTAATTTAAAAACACATTATTGTAAATCCAAAAAATGTAAAAAATAAGAGGAAATGAAGATAGTATGCTTTTTATATCGAAAAATATTAATATGGTAAAAAGGCAAATTGAATGACGGTGTATATCGAAATGAAGATAGTATGCTTTTTGTGAGGTGTCCATCCAAAAGGCAAATTGAATGACGGTTTTCTTCTTTTAAAATACTGCTTTGAATTTTATATGAGAATGCAAAAACATCATTTTTGAGATTTGTTATACGAGTTTGGTAGCGACTACCAACTCGGATGGTAGGGACTATTAATTCGATGCTGACGTGGATGTTTCTCTACCCATAGCTCATGCTTGGAACACTTTGGATTTTGTCAACTTTGTCACCTTGAATTAGCTGAGCAATAATATTTTATGTTGGCGAATCTCTGACCAATAATTACAAGTAAGAACAAAGGATACGAAAAACCACTCTCGCCAAAATTGTGAACGAGTTTCTAATTTGCAAAGTAAAGGTAGGGAAACTTGTAAGACATCTCCAGGACTTTCAAGTAAATATGGGCAGCACCATTATTTAAGGATTTTAAATAAATATCATTCAATTAGAAATGGATTTGAAATCAGGAAAAAATAACCTATGACTAACTTGTTGGGTAATAGACTCATAACTAAAGAAACATTTTATCAGAATCTAACGATAAGATGTTTTTAAAATAAAATAAAAATATTTAAAATTTTAATTTCAATATATATTATTGAGAAACTAAACCTTGAAAATTAAGAAAAATCACTTTAACCCAACTTGATGACACTTCAAACACATTAACAACCACTTGACTTTGCATAAGAAAGTCACCATCATCATCACATGACCTACTTTTTAATTTTATAACTAAAATTGTAATTTAACCACCGAACAAGTAACTAGTATAGTTGACTCGTGGTTGGAGAACGCTGAAAGGGTTTCATTCAGAACAAGACGTGTGATTGAGTCGACTCTAATACAGAGCGTTTGGATAATGATAAGTGTTAATGACATAAACGTGGCTTGCATATATTTTAATTCTCCTTAATCATTTGAACTCGACAATTCTGTATTTTTACAGTAAATTTATAATATAATTAGGTAAATGTGAAAAAGTAAACATGTTAACCGATACCTTTATAAATGCAAGGAAGTTATGAACAATAAATCTGATACATTAATTTTGGAGGACGATTAAAAAATCATTAATTATACTCATTGTCCATAAATGAATAAGTGTAAGCCTTTCAACATAATTAACACATTATACACACCATACCCGAATAATAGAGGCACACTAAACAAAATGGTAGTACTCCATTTTCCAACACGGTGGGCTGAAGTTGCGTGTTTCTGATGATTCATTCATGCTTGAATGCAATTTATGCGATCGTAACAGCTGACCTATAAGCATTATCATATTTGTTGGCCAAAATTTATAGTCGATGATAATAATCAGGTTTGCCGATATGTGTAAAGGGAAGTTGACGTTCATATATTTTAATATTCAGAGAACAGCACTACCAGTTGATCCTTGCGATTTGCAGTCGCCTTACACGGCGCGTACCTTTTTCCAAAAACGTGTTTTGAACGCAACTTGGGGACGACAATGTCATGGCCTCCAGAAACCCTGCCTGCCTCATGCTCACTCTTATTTTTTAGTCTTAAAATTGGATCATCTCTTTATAAATGCATTTCGTTTCCATTTCTCTGCATCCCTCCCTTCCTTCCGTTCATTTCCATTTATCTGCATATCCATCCCGCCCTCCC
>JASDQU010947882.1:0-17380 GCA_032191745.1 Picea mariana
CAATGCATATAGATTCTTAAGCAATACAGAAATTAATCAATGGCTCATACACAGAATACACAGAGATTTTTACCGGAAACCCTCAACCGGGAAAACCTTTCTTATTTTCATTATATCGAATTTCACCATTCGCCATACAATATATACAATGTTTTTAGGTATTCCGTAGATAACAAAACCCTAATCCATTAATCTGGGATTAATTTACAAATCAGCTAAAAATAGCAAAATCTGTTAAAAATAGCAAAAACCGCCCAAAAAAAAAATTTCGGGGCGTTGCCCCGGGCTACCGCCCGGTGCCGAATGTTGCGCGTACTCGGGGCGCTACGCGTAACCAGGGGGGGGCATACCTTCCCCCCCCTGGGACCCCCCTAGGAAAGCGTCTGGCACACACGGCATATCCCTAAGTGAAGGGATCGTCAGACGCAGTTGTCGTATCTGACGCACCCACACACACACACATGCAAAGAATATAACACACACCCAACAATAATTTCTCTCTTTTTCGGTCTCGTCCAGACTATTTTACGAAAAAGGAACTGAGAGAGTTCTCTTTTAAGTGTTTTTCCAAACTCTATAATCTTGAAAAACCTTCGAGTTTTCTATCTCTGGACTCGTTAAACAAACATTGGCAGACACGTGATGGGACCGAACCACTCCTTCTTAGGGTTCGTTAAAAATACTCCGAGGGACTCGTCCGAAGGATGAGCTTATATCAACAAGCATATGTGATCCTCTTCAAGCTTGTGTAAAAATAAAGAGGTACTTTCCAGAAATGGTGGGGGAAAATTTGGGAGAGGGATATGTTTCATCTTCGTATTGATTGGTAGTAAGTGTCGCTCTTGAACATGACACCCCCTATTCATCATTTGAAGCCGGTTTGGGAAATCCATTTGTCTCTCTTTCAATTGATTACAAGGTCATTCCGTGTGTCGTATTTGAGTCAATGCTACCAAATCATTGGTCGTGTCGTTCATATGTTCAAGAGAATTCCATCTGAAACCTATATTGAGTCGGCCATCTGCAATTATCCATTCTCTCTGTGTCGGCCTTCCCTGTGTCCGATCCAATTCTCAAAATGATCTGTTTCACTTTCAAACTCTGTTACTCATTTCATGTCATTGATGGGGGATACATCAAGGTCCTCCTGTGATGATTTTTGTTCCATCGACTTCAACTCATTATCCGGAATCAAGACTTAGAAATTATTTAGTACCTTGGAACTTGCATGCCTCAATGGCAAGTTTCCTCGTTTTCGATAGTGGGTTTCCATCATTGGACCTTGATCGAAAGATTCCATCGGATGTTTGACATCAACTCATTTATTCACACTCGATGGATTGTACTATGGTACCTTGGGATTCATTGACATCAATGGTGATTTCCCTCGCACTTGTTAACGGTTACATCAATGACCAGTAATCAAGTGGTTTCTACCATGTTCGACTTCAACACATGTAATCACATGGTTAGATTCGTACTTTGGGTGACGATATTGAAGACCTTGGATATTATCTTTGTAATCCAGGTTGCGATGGAGTATGTATAATTTGTGACACATAGATCCACTGTGTATGTCCCGTGGCTATGTCGTCTTGATTTGAAATTTCTCGCATAGATCCACAGTGTATTCAGGTGGCTATGCTATATTTTGATGGCATGGATCCACAGAGTATGATTGGTGGCCATGACCTTTGTTTATGATGTCATCGGTCTATGATCTGAGTATGGGAACGCCTACCTCAAAATTGGTATATATGATATTCTGCAGATGCTTGGGTGTTTGCAGGTTTCCGATTAGATGTGCTCTTGGTTCTCGACGCACACATGCAGTTTACAAAGTCTATCGGCTTTCACTGGTTCCAACCTCATAATTTGGGGGGCATTCTGTTACCCATGATTTTGGTCATCATGATGATGTATTGATGATGGTGTACTCAGGCTCTTCATTAGAACTTTCTCTTGAGAAAAGTTACATTCATCTCTTTCCAGAAATCACAGTTTTGAGGAAGGTTCGCAGGCTGGTAATATATTTACCTGCGAGAATGTATGATTCTCGCAGGCTACCTTAAGCCAAGGTGTGAGAAGTTCACACTGTGTATAACTACTAGGGTGCGAACATCTTCTGAAGAAGGGAAAAAGATGAAATTTCGAAGCTTCTAGAAGGGAATCTTCTAGAAGGATGAGATGGCATTCGAATGGTTACTAAGTACTGGACTTCCTGATATTTTGGGATCATTCCTATCCAAGTAATTAATTCATTCTCTCCTATATATTGAGGGGATTCTCATGGAAAAGGTTAGAAGCAAACAAGCAAGAGATTTATTGGAGAATTAGTGAATGACTGTGTGAAGGACTGAAGCTACAGCAACTAGAGAACTCCAGCAAGTTTATCAAAGGTGGTTGATCTTCTTCATGCAAGTGAGAAAGTGTGTGTGTCAGAGCTAAGGGCCATTGAAAGGAAGTTTGTAACATCAAGGCATAGGTTGTAACCTTTACTTTCCATCAATATAATACAGTAATGTGTCCCTTTCCCATAAAGTTAGATCTACTTTATTGTATAACTCCTTGATCATATACATAGATTGACTTTTGAATAGATTGCATATTCTTCACTTCGGTTGGTTTGTATTGTTTTGATCTTGACTGTACAAGAGAACTGGAGCGAAGCAGGAGCAACAAAGACCAAAGGAAGCGATCATAAGGTATGTTCTTTGATCGTATCTTCTAGTATATTCAATAGTTAAAATCTAGAGAAAGAGTATCATTCTATGTTGCTTTGTTCTAGATCCAGGTGGATCTAAGGAGATCGGTTTGTGTCCGCACTTACGGATTTATCCAATAAAACCAAGGCCATGTATGAAAGAGTAGGGAATTTTAGGGCTATAACAGATGCCCCCTAATGTGTGAAGTCAGAAGAGCAACTGATGGCCAAAATACATTACAATATCTTCACCAATGTACGAAATCGAGTGAGCCTGTGACCAGAGTTCGGGAGGTGCCATCTGCAAAACAACAATTGTCTCTCTGAGGCGGGCATACCCATGTTCGGGATGAAATAAATCATGGCTACTAATAAAATACACTACAGATGCATGGCATATAACTATATAAAGTCTAGCTGTGAGCAATATACATCGGATCTACATCTCAAAATCAATCGAAGATATACAAGTAGAGCATCCATCTTCAAGAAGCCAGTGATGCCCGATGGCTGGAGATGAGGCCTTCAGAGCTCAAGCAACAACTTCAAGATCTTCAAAAATCATGTAGGAGTACAATAAGAGTGTATAACTCACTATCCTGAGGTCTTTAACGGATCATCGGGAAAAGACATGAGGATCTTGATGATCAGGCAAAGAACTTTGTCGATTTTGAATTAGGACTTGACTGGACTCTTGGGATGGCTGACTCATGAGGTCAAGAGACAAACTACAGAAAAGCCGACTCAGGTTGGGTGCAACTTCCCTTGGAAAAAATCAAGAAAGATGATCAGAAACAAGCAGCATGACATTGACATAAGTTCATGATGCAGGAGGCAACACAAACTCTCCATGTGTTTGGAAGAGTAACCAAACGGAGGAGAACACAACTCTATGTAGCGATAACAACTTACTAAGGTCATAATAGATCCCAACGCTTGACGAACAAACAAAAGGATGTGCTTTGTCCAAGGGAGACTCTTTGTGATGCTGAAAAAAGTACATACATATTTCCCATCCCCTCTTTTTGGAATATTTGATTTTTTTGTATTTTTCAATTTTTTAAGAGCTTGAAAAGGAATAAAAGAATGTTACGTTACAAAGGAGGAACGAGTGGCACAAACAAGCATACTAGCTCCAAGCGCAAGGAACATACTAATGCTTAGAGCAAGGAGACATGTGCAGGAAAAGGACACTCATGGAAAATTCCTCCATGGGTCAAGGTGTCAAGTCACAGAGGAAAAAAGTGCTACAAGGCTTGCGTATAAGGCATGCTTCAAAGGTTCAGTTGAGAGTAACATGGAGCCGACATTAGGCCAAAGACGCATATATGCAAATGCGATTAAAAAAGACACAATGAGACCCCTTCAATGTAATTTTTAAGAGCCCAAAGAAGGTAAGCTCGATAGTTTTTTCACGTTTAGAGAGTCTGAAAAAACGTAAAAGAAGACTCCAGGGAGTACCTTTTTCAGAAATAGTCTAGTCGATTCAAAAAAGGGTTAAAATTGCACCAAAAATATGTCTATTCAAAGCCATTTTAACGAGTGTGAAAAAGACAAGATCAGTCGGTATTATTTTCAATTTTAAAGAGTCTGAAAAGAGCTTAACTTTGGACTCTCAGCCTTTTTCTGAGTTTAGTCTCCTTAGCCCGAAAAAGTATAAAAGTTACTAAGGAGAACTCTCTCCACGAGACGAATCTGAGGCGTGCCTTTAACTGGGACACAACTAGTTGAGCATCTAAGTAGAACTAGAGATGATAAATTCCATGTGACAAAGCATCATGAAGCAAATCTATCACTACACTATACTCGGCGACATTGTTTGTGGCGTCACCTAGACAAATACCTATGGAAGATAGCAACTAGCCTCCAGGTGTGAAAATCACCCAAGTTGCAGAAGCAAGCCTCCGAATACGTCGGCTAGCACCATCCGCTAACCCAAAATACACCTTTGATTCACTTGACATCTGCCACAGTGAAAAAGAAGACATAAATAACTTCACATCCACAAAACAAAAAGACAACAATTGTATAAGAAACTATACATATGTACAAGAAGTCACCCAGGTGACCAACTTAAGATTCATACTTCTTGAGGTAGAGCCAATTTCTAGGCTCCACCAAGGCATTTCCTTTAAATTCAACCAGACAATAAGCGCCCTTCTTCAAGACTTCTTTCACAATGAATGATCTAAACCACATGTGTATGAACTTGCCTGCCCCCAGGGGATCTTTGTCTTGATCATAGACCAGGACAATATCGCCTTTGAAGAAAATTCGAGGATGAATGGACCAATTGTACTGACACTTGACTCGTTGCTTATGAGCCTCATTGGTTGAGGCTACATCACGACGCTGCTCATCAAGTTGCTCGAGATATAGTAGGCTTTCCTCAAGTGGTGAAGTGTCTGGCAGTAATTAGACTGCCAAATTTAAAGACGGGATCTGACACTCAATAGGTAAGACTAGTTATATCTCGTATATGAGTTGAAAATGTGAGAAACCGATGGAAGTCTTCACAGACGTTCGGTAGGCCCGCAACACCTAGTACAACATCAAAATCCAATTTGACATGGTAGAATTGATCATCCACTGAAGAATAGTCTCGATAGACTTATTCATAGCTTCAACCTGACCATTCGCTTGTAGGTAATAAGGTGACAAATGTTCTTGCCTAAACCCAAGCTTTGACATTAACTTGGTCATCATTTTTTTTTGGAAGTGATTGTCATGGTCAGTGGCAATCTCCTTCGGGATGTCGAACATTTCTACTATCTAGTTAAAAATGAAAAGAGTCGTTGTCTCTCCATCAATGTTAAACGTTAGAAAAGCCTCGACCCACTTTGTGAAGTATTCTACCGCTACGATGATGTAACAATGCCCCCTGGCTGAAGTTGGGAGACATGTAGTGAAGTCAATCCCCCACTTGGTCAAAGGACCAACAACAATGATAGGAAACATAGGAGTAGGATGTGCCCACATATTTCGAGAGAAGATATGACATGGGAGGCACTTCTTGACCACCTCAACACAATCCTTGATTAACGAGGGTCGTAAGTAACCAGCACGTAGAATTATTTGGGTTGTTTCCAACCCAGACAAATGACCGCCACATGCTCCTGTGTGAAAATCGTTCAAAACGAGCCATGCTTCTTCATGGATAAGACATTGGTGAAGAATGAAATATACACCTCGACGATACAAAGTGTCATCGAGTATGAGATAGTTTCATGCCTAATGGAGAATTCGTCGACGCTCATCGCGGGAAGCAAAAGCAGGGCACTTCAAATTTTGGAGATAGACTAGTATATCTCCATACTAGGGGTCCGAAGATGCGATTAGAAAAATGTCTCCTTTGATAAGCGATTCTTCGGGCATGATATCACTATACTTGACCAAAAGTTCCGAAATAAGTTAGACAAAGACCAACAAATTTTTGGATTACACGAAAAAAAAATCCAAGTCAAATTCCCGGAGGATTACAATCCATCTATTGATCTTTCCGCCAATGACCCGTCATGTTAACACATATTGAAAAGGGTTCACAATGGAAATAACAGTGGTCTTGCGAAGCAAAATGTAATGATAGAACCATTGGACATCATGAACTGTTTCCAAAGCAAGCTTCTCAACGTGATAATAGTTAAGTTTCAACCCAACCAATCCTCGGCTAAGGTAATAAATAGCATGATCCTCGAGCAGATCATCCTCTTGAACCAATACCATGCCAATGGTCGACTCCGTAGTAGCCAAATACAACAAGAAATATTTGTTATAATCGGGAGGACAAAGCAGAGGGGCAGACGTAGGGCATGTTTCAACACTTCAAAAGAGCGTTGAGCGGATTTATCACAACAGAATGGGACTCCCTTTTTCAAGAGACGCATAAACCCTTTAGTGATCTCAGTGTAATTCGCAACAAAACGTCGAAGAAAGTTCGCTTTCCTCTGCAAGCTCTGAAGCTGGGGTATTTTGCACAGGGGAGGCAATTGAACTATAACCTCAACCTTGAGAGGATCGACCATGATCCTTGTTTTTGAAACAATCAAACCTAAGATATGACCTAACGTCACGCAGAAACTACATTTATTAGGATTCAAGCGAATCTGATAGTAGTGACATCGTTCAAATATTAGTCGAAGGTGAGCGACATGATTGGATCTCTTGCGAGAGCGTGATGTTAGATCATCAAGATATGCCTAGACTATATGTCTAAGGTCGTGAAAAGAAAATGATATGGCCCACTGAAAAGTGGCTCCAGCATTCTTCATGCCAAAAGGAATCTTACGATACATGAACGTGCCCCAAGGAAAAATAAAAGTTGTTTTATGTTGGTCTTCGGGTTTGATCTAAATCTGGTTATAATCCGAGAAACCATCCATGAATGAAAAGACCTCATAGCCAGCACATTCATCGACGATCGGATCGATGAATGGGGTAGGAAAATTATCTTTCGAACAGGCATTGTTCAAATCATGGAATTCCATGCACATGTTAATCATACCATGTTTCTTGTTAACCGGAACTGGGTTTGACACCCATTTCGTTGATTACATGGGGTAGATAAAACCGACCTTAAGCAGTTTTTCTACTTCAGCCTTAATTGTTGTCGCCTTTTGAGGATTCAGCAGACGAAGCTTCTGTCAGACCAGCTTGGCATCAGGATAAGTCAGTATTTCATGCTCGACAATTCTTGGGTCAAGGCTTGGCATTTCCTCGTAAGACCAGGAAAAAATGTCACAAAATTCCTTAAATAACTCGATATAAATTTGAATCTATTCAGGGGAGTACTCTACTCCAACGAAAACATTCTCCACAACGCCAGGGGTTCTGGAGATATCTATGGGAATCATTTCAGTGATACTCGCCATATTACCCTTGGCAAAAACTACATGCGTAGACAAAGGATTAATAGTACAAGAACAATCTCCATTCACGGTTGAAACAAATTCTCCCAGCTCTATTCTCTTTATCTCAGAAAGGAAGTAATATCTATGATGAAGATCATCCCAGGGTCTGTCTGGGCCAGTAAATGCCTCAAGAATCACCTCATCAGAGGGCAAGACCAAGTCTAAAGGATCTGTAGTGGCAAGAGAACCTTGAGCCCAAATAGGCTCGAGGACTAGATCTAACTCCTATGCGGGAGTCGGATCGGGGTTGGTCGAAGATTATTGGACAATGTTGTACGCAATCTAGCCGTGGACATGGGCATGGGCATGCCAGGATGCCCTGTCCCTTCCATCAAAGCCAATGGGGAAGGAAGAGTCCACAGATCGTGAAAGTAAGTCATTCGAAACAACGACACTTGAAAGATTGCAGCCCTAGGCTGGTCGGGGACAACTGATATAATCTTGACATCAGCAGAAGGTGGCGGGAAATCAAAAGTTCCCATCAATGACAGACATAAACCAACACCTAAGTTGACGATGTCGGGCTACGGATTATCAATCATCAGGACCATGGAAGTTTCCGATGAAGGGTCAGGACAAGAGAAGGACAATTGTTCAATGGTCACAATCCAACCCTCGTGCGAAAAAACAAAAAAGCCGAAAAACCCTAGCAACCATTGCATGCATCGCATAATTCCAACTCCTTCCTAACAAAAGGTTGTAGTCGAGAGGCGCATCGACCACTTCAACTTCGACACACATTTTTTTTCCTCCCAACTACATAGGGAAAGAAGGAATGATTCCATGTGGTCTAAACAACCAACCGTTAAACGTTGTAAGCAACGTAGGTGATGGAGACAAACAGGGCCGGCTAATGGCCTTCCAACATGCCAACGACATCACACAAATCGAGGCACCCTCCTCAACCATTGTACAGAATATATTCCGAGTAAAATATTTCATGGTGTAAGCTACTACTATCTGAAACGCAACGTGGTAAGGAAGACAAGGTTTCAATTCGGTTGGATCAAGAACGATCACTCTCGGGTTACAAGTCTTTGTCGATCCCAAGGCGGATAACAAATATTTTCTCTGCGAAGGGAAACTCTGGAGAACTTCCAAAGTAGACATCGCACTAGGGGTTTGTGTCAAATCATTTACAATGGAGTAGTTATGGGTAGCCCTCGCGTTCGGATTATGAGAATCCTTTTTAAATGCACCTTTTGGGATGTGAGTCATCGTTTCGCCCGTCATCTTCTCAATCTGGAGAGGAGTCGGTGGGTTTGTGGCTTCTTTTCCCTTTTCGATAGATTCCAACATTCTGTAATCTCGATCATTGGTTGTTATATGAGCCTCGGCTTTCATCATGTAAACATTTGCGGCTAGGTTATTACTGGTAGTCGTCGGGGGTCTTTGACTGCTCTCTTCCATGCTCGAGGATGTTGAAGCTTGAGCCATGCTTTGGCCATGTGGAAATGGGTTCGTCAGCACAACAGGTTATTGTTGCATCAATAGCTTCTGAGCTTCCGCAAGTCGAGGGCACAGATGAGTTGGTTGGTCCTTCGTGCAAAGTTTACACGGATACTTTGACTTCCTCTTCTCCGTTTTTCCCCCGCCAGCATTGTTGGTAGCATTTTTGTCCCCTTTACCCTTCTTGTTGCATTTTTTCTTCTTTCCCTCAGGTTGTTGGTTGGCCTTCAAGTTTGTCAACTCCACACTGTGTACGTCTGACATTTGGGTAGGGGGAACAACCAAACATGAGGTCTGGTTGGCCATAATCTGTTGTATTGACAATTGTTGCAATTGATTTGACAACATATAGGTGGATTTTCCTTGTGTTGAACCAACAATAACACCGGCATGGGGTCCAGAATTTTGCTTGGCCTTGTCGAGGATAGACCATGGCACATCTGAAAAAATCTCATAGATCATGTCGGACTGAGAGTAGATCAGTTCAAGTTGTTGCACTCTCATTATCGCCTCCTCCTCTGAAAACACTCCATAAGTCACTACGTCCTTGGATATGGAAGGCACCAAAGACTTCAGGAACCACTCCAATAAGAAAGACAGAGGGACCTGCACCTTAATCAAGTTCTTTCGACATCTCCATTCTCAGATATGATCGGAGATATGGTCGGCTTTGGTTTGCTCAAAGTTGGCTAGCAATTTAGTGTCGGCATTGTATCTCACAAGAAAGTGGAAATGGTTCAAGAATACCATCGCCAAGTCGTTAAAGTAAGAATACCTCGAGCAGTCGAGCTCAATATACCATTTTGCAGCACCCCTGATAAGAGTGCATTGAAAAATTCACAACTGGAAAGAGTCGTCTTGCAGTGAGTGTGACGAGCACCATAAGTGAAAGGTTGTCACGTGATCACCTAGATCTTCGCCAGGCTTGCCTTCAAATTTTGGAATATCTGAGGGCAACTTAGTCGGCATGGGAGTCCAATGCAAATCATGACAAATTGGGTCATTGAGTAATCTCGACATGTTTAAAAGATGTAGAGTTTCCAGAAATGGTAGTTTAAGTTGAGTACTATGTACAGGAAAAGAGGGTCCTGGAGTTTGACTGGCACCAGGTTTCCAGAAAAAGTTGGACTGCTGGTCAGGGTTTTGGTAAAAACTATGGACTTGACAAGCATACAGAAATTGCGTCTTTTGGGGTATCAACGGTTGACTCTCGTAATTGAATGACATAGATTTCATGGGGATCGCTCCTTGTGTTGTGTTCCAAGGATTTTGGAAGGGGATGCCCTCGGCTAATCCGATGGGCATAGGTACAGAGCCCTGCCTGGGGTTCCATTGAGCATGGAAGGGGTTTCCCCCAACCGACATCCCTCATGAGGGGACTGATCCCTGCCAAGGATTCCAAATCCCCTAAGAGGAGAAAATTCTTGTCATCGCTCCTTGTGAAGGAATAGTACCATGCATGGGGTTTTGTTGTCCAAAACTAGGGCTGCCCCCAGCCAAGACAGCAACCAAAGAAAAAGTATTGTTTCCAAATGCGACGAACAAAGAGAACAACATAAATCCCACTAGTGTTGTGTAAGACGAAGATCCTAAACTACATGCTCCAAACAAGTTGTAATTATCATTCGGCCTAATAGGTTGTTGGAAAGAACCACCGAGCGAGGGGTACGGAGGAGGTATATGAACCCCACCGTAAGGGATATAATTAAAGGGGACTGAAGTGCCCTCGGTTGACGCTTGGATGGGAGCATTTGAACTCACTATCCCCCAAACCCATGGTCTGTAAGGTGGAGTAGGTAAGGACTGATTTCGAATCAAAGTCAAGCATCCCATATGAGAATGGAGGTCCCATCACACTCTGTGTAAACAGAGCAGTGGTCGTCGCCGATGACAATATCGAACCACTGCCTGAAGTAGAAGGAGTCAAAACCACTATGGTTCAGACTGGCAAAGGTGCGAGAGGAGGAAAGATGCCCCCTGCGGTAGTAGTCGAAACGAGAGTATGAGGACTCATTGACGAAGTAGCAGCATTTGCTTCCATTGTCGCTTGTAAAACTAACTAGTGCTCGGAAGGCGTCACCTCAGGAGGGACAAATTGTATCAAGATCGATGCCGACAAGTTAGTTATCAGAGGGTTGTCTGGCCCAAGAGCTTCCACCTCAAGGTCAGAAACAATAGATTCCTTTTGGAGTTGAATAGTCTCCTCATGGAGCAGGCTTGGGCACAGTTTCTTGTGGCATGGTCACTTCAAATGACCCTTGTTGGTCAAGTATTCGCCATAACGATGGTGGAGGTGGCTCCAATGGAACTGGCGACAAGCCTTGAAGCCTTCACGAGTGATGGAGTTGTTGATATTAAACCTTGTGAAATGATCAACCAACACAGTAAGGCTTAACTAGTGTTTAAACACCAAGCACACACTAAAAATTTCCTATAAGACAAATCAAGCAGTTGACTATCTAGTAGGAAGGACAGTTACGTGAATCAACACTAGAGAAAAATAACCGATGTAAGTGTAACTTGAACATGGAAGAACCCTCCAGGTATACTCTGCAAAGCATGATCTGACTTCTGCCCCAGGTACAGCAGTATACCCCCGCAGTCACCTGTGTAAGTCCCTAGAATATGGACAAGTAAGTTGCCAACTCACAGTCAGTCACCAAGCGGATACAGTCGACAGTCAGGCGGATCGCAATGAGTAGGATAACAAGTCTGAAACCTATCAAGGGTATCGAGAGAAGATGGTCTGGAAGACAATAGAGGATATCGAACAGATTCGAGGTGCACGAAGCTCAGTACGCAAATGCAGTCCGTAGTACTCCCAAGACAGATCCTCAATATGTGTTCCCCACTATGTTCAGTTTGCTTTGGAGGGGTTATCTATGATGCCTCTCTTCACGTGACCTCGTGTTTATCCCCTATGTTAGAGGGGGGTCTCGGATAACTTTTACGACATTGGACTTAAGCACTCCCTAACTCATACTCCAATGTTTGTTTTAACGGCCTTGAAGAGATTCCTCTCCAACCTAATTCAAGGCCCTAACCCTAAACTAGTTGGTTGACCCTACAAACATAAAAAGTCTAGTTTATTTAAGATTAAGCGTTCTTTTCAAAGGCTTGATTTACCCATGGGATGCGGTGTTGAAACTAGTGGTATTATAAGAGACGAAAAGGAGAAGAAAATTAAATCACTTGAAAGCAAAATTACTTCTAATCCAAAAGCAAAGTTTTATAACTAACTCTTTGTAACCAACTTTTCTTTAACTAACTTTTCAAGATCTTGTAAAGAAAACCTAAAACGTACTTTCACTTGACTACAAGCTACTTATGCTTCAAGAAATCAAGAAATAACTTGAAAAAAAGACTCTTTTTCCTTTTTGCAAATAACCAACTCTAACTACTTTACCAAACTAAAAAGAAAACCTTTTTTTTTAAATTGCCTTGAAGAGAAAAACTGAAATAAATCTTTTTCTTTTTTCAAAGCGAAGTAAAAAAAAGGATAAAAAGACTAAAACAAGACTGGAAAAAACCTTTTATCCTACTGTGAATCAAAGGGATTGAATCAAGAAACCTAGAAGGCAGGTTTACAATTCAACGGCTTGCTTAAAACCCTTTTTAAAAGTAAACACAAGAAAATCAAGAAAAAAATTAAAATGAACTCTAAACCCAGGCTATGGTTGTAAACAGAGAGTCTGGACTGATCCAAGAAAACCATGAGAAGTGTAAACTTCAATAAGGAAAGAGGAAAACTCCCTCTTTTTCAAAATTTTCTTGAAACAGAGACGCGGGTTGTTGCATCAGCAGCCTACGTATGTAAGTGGGTTGTTTACAGAGCAAAGTGTGTATGTACACAAGCTGACTCAAGACAAGGCACATATACCTCTGTATCTTTCCAAAAAAGAAAATATCAGACAATCTTACAGGGCATGGACAACTGGTATTTCACCTGAAGGTGACCAGAATCCCTAGACAGACTCAGAAAACTTGAAAGAAACTTGAAACAAAAACAAACCAATCAAACAACCCAAAATCCCCTAAAAAACCCAAGAGGCTTCCCCAGTATGGTCGCGAGTTCTCCTAGCGGGAAAAACCCTCCTTTAACTACACCAGGGTTCAAAATGTAGGAAGAGCGAATAACCATCTAAAAGATAATCAATTCTCTATACTACCCCAAACATACCAAAACTAATGTATAGAAAGCAAAGAGAGAATGGATCGGGTAAATATACCTCTAATCCCATGTTTGGTGATGATCTCCTCGTGCTTGGAAGTTCCATTGACTGCATGTCTCCTCCCAAGGCTGACCTACATCCAAAGATAGGCAAACAAAGAACTACAAGCATGTTATTCCATATATAAGTTAGGGTTAGATGTTAGAATGTCAAGTATAAATCAATAAAAGTACTCAAGACACCATCATTTGGGACAAGAAAATGTGATTCTTTTATTCATAATACAAATATTATACCTTACAATCTGAGTCGGCCACCATTCCGCGAACCTGGTATGGGTTCCTCTTTACCATGCTCCAAGTGCACCTTGTATGGACTTCTTCTCTCAACCATACGATCTCTTCTATGGAAGGGAATGGGTTAAATGGAGGAAGAAGGGGATGATGAGGGAATGCTGAGGCAATTTCTCACAAAAGGCAGCAATATCTTAGCCAAGGAGGGGAAGTGAAATCGGGCAGAGTTTCATTGTTCTTATGCTTAGATTTGAAATAAGACCCCAACACCTCCTTTTATATGAGAAAATGATGGTTATTCAGTTGGGTGACGGGCTATAGCAGGTGGATTAGTTGGGAAACTTCCAATAGCCCGTCAATTTCAATGAATTCCTTGCAACTTTTTATTTTTTGCAACTTTTGCAAGTATACGCGGGTTGTAATGGTGCAGCATGTGTATGTACGCAAGTTTTAGTGGTGCAGCAAGCATATGTACATGGGCTATAATGGTGCAGGGTGCGTACATCTTCCAAAAAATGGTTTTTTAAGAAGATCTTCTCAGCAATGCTTTGGAAAAATATGCAACTAAGAGGGCCAAGGCCATGTATGCAAGAGTAGGGAATTTTAGGGTTATAAAACTTCCTACAGCTATCCCAATCCACCTAGCTCTCTTCCCATGATCTCTCCCTTCTTGGACCACTTGGACCCTTCCCCCTCTTGTATGGATAGTTATCCCCCCCATTACTTTGTCTATGTCCACCTGCAACAACGATATCTTTATTTATCATAATATTTTACGAAGTTTACATATTACATTGCTTGGCCCATGGCCATATGTCTTTGCAAATATATACATCACTAAGGTGGGGGTAAAACAGAGATGTTACACTTGAGCAGGAAACATGTTAAAAATAGATCTCTAGAATCTTGAACTAGAAACGTGCTAAAAATAGCACAAGATGTGTTGTCCTCCTAGAACATTGATGTCTAAATATTCTCCAAATACTCTTACAATGAAATTTTGGAAACAGGACTAGCTAGGACAAGGATTTACAACAATGTATCCATATGGTAAAGGTACTAACAAACCATCGATGTCGAATGGTGGATTCTATAATGTTGAATTTCACCTCGTATGATGTCGACAAGCCATCAATGTTGAGTGATGAACTATGTAATGTTGAATTCACCCCATATGATGTCCACAAACCATAGACATTAAATGGTGAACTTTCTAATGTTGATCTCACCTTTTATACGATCCACAAACATATGTTGGAACATAACACCCAAATTTGTGTGGACAAATATTTTGTTAACAAGTTATTTGCAAGTGAACTAGGGAAATCCAAATGGAAAAAATAGTAAAGAGGTCATTGTAGGTTGTTGGATAGAAAAGGATGATAAGGAAAATACAAGGGTATTGGTCAATTATTGTTTTTATTGGGTGCAAGGAGAGAAATTTGCCACCAAGTCCAATATTTTTTTAAAAAAATAAGTGGTGAATGAATAAGGACCTCAAGAGGTTAGAACAAGCACAAATGTAGGTGCATATTGGATTAATGGAATAGAGGAACCAAAGAAAAAAGTGGGGTCTAAGATATCATATAGGGTGTCATGGAAATCCATGGAATATGGCACATGTCAAAGCTCCTCTTTGAACAACGTGTTACCCTTCTATCAAGCATGGTTTGTTGTTGTGAATTTTCAATATGGCAAGGACAAAATATGGTCTCAGATTACCTTCTAATTCTTATTCAGTCACTTTGAAGTGTCAACTCGAGTGCTAGTTACTTCATTGGGTGCAACATCTAAGCACAATTATAAGGTGGGGACCTTAGTGTCAACCACCATGATGGTCTAGTGGATGTTGGGATGTGGTGCCTTGGTATTTAGTAAGCATTAGACATGGAATCACCTTCATTGTAATGCTTAACATCAATGGATTTAGTGATCAAATGGGAATGATGCTTGGATGGTTGGGTATTATACTTGAGTAAAGCTTAGAATTCTTCATTTTTCAATAATGATAAGCATGATTTAGCCTCCAAGTGGTCAAATAGAGTGTTAGCACCTTTGGACAACCAATCTAGAGCATGCTTTATCATTAACATAGAAAAGGGGTTGGATAAATTTGGGCACCACACATCCTTAGTACCATACTAAAAAGGAATCCAACCTTGTCTCATACCATTCTAAAAAAAGGGCCACATTGATGAACTACCATGCTAAAGTAGGGGTCAAAATTATTTTTCTAAGGAGGTCCACTATAAGGACGAACTATTAGTTGTTTTCCATAATGATCCTAATATTTTGCATACATGGATATGTAATTGTGAAAAAATCATTGAAACACCACTTTTAAAAATTCCACCTCAATCTTGAGGTTTTCTAGATCTATTCCCTATCAAATTTCAGCCTTAGGGGTGATATGAAATATTACATTGTAGCAGTGATATTTAACTTCTCTTCAATGAAATTTCACACGGTGGACCAAGAGAATAAATACCTTACAAGTATAGTTCAATACCACAATGATACAACCCTTAGATCGCACTTTTCCAAGCATGTGATAGATATGAATTCTCTTATTACAACAAATTATAACAACAACAAATATGCTACTTTATCTTCAATATATGTTTTAAATCACTTAACCAATTCATCATGTTATTTCAAATGAGCATGAACAACAAGTGTTAGAATCTACCCAATCAATAAGATAACATAAGCTGCAAATCAAATCTACAGGTACACAATATTTGGAAAATTGATATATATATATATATATATATATATATATATATATATATAAGACATGAAATACAAGTGCATGCCACAACTTTATCACAAATCTAGTGCAAGAAAATCTCTCCAAACCCTAGCTAGGGTAACCAAAAGAAAACCCTAGCCACCAACTCTTGCTAGTTAGGAATCACTCTTGACCAAATCTAGTCACTCCACCAAAGATCCTCAACAAGTTAGCATCACCACCAACAAGTCCTCCTTGACACCTACATTTTCATCCCACAACTGTACAAGATGTCTCCTCCTCTTATCTTCCACAATAAGCATAACAAGTAGAACTGGGGTTTCAAAATGCCACAAAACCCTACTCTTTTTTCTCGCAAGAGCTACAAAACAAAATGCTTCCTTTACTCCTCTAGGGTTTATCCCAAACCCTATTCTTCTTTACCTCATTGGGGTGAAACCCTAACCCTATAATTTCCCTTGAAATACCTTCAAGAACCTAGTGTCCAATACAAAGAGAGAAAATATACATGAAGAATATTATAAGAAGACAAATTCATCCTCGTATCAGATCTCTAATTCAAGTGTGTGAACTTAAGAGTAAACAAGTACAAGTATGATCTGCTGGAAATGTTTAACAGGTAGCATATGCTTGTCATTGATGGCAAGTACAGCAATGAAGATGGCATGGGTGCAGGAAGAATGCACAAAGGATTGTTGGCATGTTTTACAGGCAGCATAGACTTGTCATTGATGGCAAGTACAGTAGTGATGATGGATTAATTACAACAGTGAAGATGGAAGGGTCAGAGAGTTGAATGATCGAAAGTAGACATCGGAACCCTTTAAGGATTCGAGGAGAATAAGCTCAGGAGGAATAGCGTTCTTATACGCGCAGGAAGCTCAGGAAAGAGACCGAGAGTCGTCGGATCTAAATCGAAAATCCCGACAGCTGTTGGATCGGGAGAAGCTGCACAGATGTTAAGCGCAGGAGTTGGCATGCAGAAGAAGTGATCTGAGCCATCAGATTGGAAGCAGATACCCGTCAACCACAGGATCTACAGAAAGTGCACGGAGGTTAAGCCCTAGTGTGCAGAGGAGAAATCCCGGACAAGTCATCGGGAT
>JASDQU010947883.1:47465-59856 GCA_032191745.1 Picea mariana
GGGGCTTCATGGGTTTGGTAATGGGCTTTGTGGGCTTGTCTAGGGGCTTCACACCCACAAAGAAAGCCTAATTTGATGTTGAATTGTGGAGGGGCTTCTATGGTGATCCCTAAGGATTGTATATAAAGGAGAGAGATCATTGTGACATTTCATATTGTGTAGATGTGTGGAGACATGATGGAGCTAGCATAAGTGAGTCTGCACTTGTGCTAGGAGACGTGGTGATTTCAACAAAGGGAAATTCTGCTAGGGTGGAAAATCTGGCCTAGGGTTGAGGACTCCCTATTTTTTGTTCTTGGCAAGGAAAAGCACACCACACATGTGGGAGAGAGAGGCAGTCGCAAAAGGAAGAAAATTGTACCAGTGGAGCGAGTCGTACGGAAGGGTCCGTACAAGTTTTTGTGCATGTATGCAGGTTTCAATGGGAGCAGTCGCATACATACGTGGGTTGCAGTGGGAACAGTCACGTATGTACGCAGGTTGCAATGGGAATAGTCGCATACATATGTGGGTTGCAGTGGGAACAGTTGCTCACATCCGTACAGAGCTTCCTGGGCATGTACAGGACCATACAGGGCTGACAGGGGATGTTGGCAGATCGTACAGAATGTAGAAATTTAAATGACAAAATCAGCATGCACAAATTATGTCATACACTTAGAAACCTAGAAATAATTGTCTTCTATGAACTCTGAAATGTCTAAACCCACATTCAGAAATTACCATAAGCAGAAATACACATTGCTAAGCAATTTTGCAGAGGAAAAAACACAATGAACAGCAACCATTCAACCCAGAAATACTCAGAAATTTAGGCAATGCCAGGGAAAACCCCAATGTGGGGAAACCCAATGAGAGAGAGATTTTATTAGCATCAAGAAAGATATGTCAACAACAATACATTTACAACCAAGAGAAAACCACTTACATCACACAAACTGTCCCTCCAAATTTCTACCTTGAAAAGCATGCCAAGTCTGTACTGTTGTACGGCCCACCCAGAAAAAATAGCACCTCGAAAATCGTGCCAATCTTTTGATGTACGTACTGTTCTGTATGGCTGCCCTTCAACAGCAAATATCCTCAAGCTGCCTCGATTTTTTTGCCTTGCCTTGAAAACCGTGCCTTATTTTTTCTTGTACGAACTATACGAATCCGTACAATACAACCTCCCTTATAGTAGTAAATTACAGCACTCACAAAACATAAATTTATCTCTTGGGAAATGTGCCCTCCTTGCTGCCCTCTTTCCTCTCTCAAGCTATCTCGGAAATCTTTCTCAATCTCCTTCTCATTGTTGTCTTGCACACTACCCTAGGTATTCTCTTATAATCTGAAAGAGACCCTTCACCTTCTCCAACCCTAGATCTAATGGCCAAGATCTGATCTTGCCTTTACAAGATCAAGGGACATGATTCATTCCCTCCAAAATAAATCACTTAAAATATTAAAGTACATCTTCACTTTATAACATAAGTGCACTTTATGAGATAAAGTCACTTTAATATTAGAAGGTACACTTTATAAAAATTCACTTTAATAAAAGAACCACTTTATCACAACTTTATAAAAACCCATTACAAAGTCAAGTGTCTAGTAGTGTAGGTACAAGGTTACTTCTGCATACAAGACACTTAAAAATCTAACACTCCCTCTTAGCGAGGGATGTACTCGCTGCCATCTCCATCATCCGGTCCCATCACACTGTACTCAGTAGGAGCTCCCTCTGAACCTGGAGCCATCCTCAACACCTACACGGAACTCGAACCAGAAGACATCCTCTTGGCAGTTAATCTGAACCCTGAGCTCCTAGGAGAATCCACTCTACCCTGAGCATCGGTTGGATCACACCAGTTGAGCCTCCTGCCAGTGCTCAGAAGAGACTCCAAGTACAACATGTAGAATGGTCTCTTTCTCAACAAGATCTGTCAGATTATCTCTATATCCGATCATGTGCCTAGAGGCACCACTATCAATTAACCAAATATCATTATCAGTAGGAACCGTACTTGAGAGTGTTGAAATGAATAAGAAGGCTTCTTCTTTGATGTCTTCATCTCTTTGAAGTCTTGAATTCCAGGAACTGAAGTTGCTTGATCCATCAAGCCTATCTTCCATCATAGTTTTGTTCATCGTTTTTGCAAATTCTTCACAAACCCTTAGCAACTAGGCTAGGAAACTTAATGGCTAGGCTAGGCTAGCAAACTTAGATTTTGTTGGGCTTATGACTGCCAACAATAAGCCTTGAAAGTCAGAAGAACACTAGTGAGCTGAAAAGCTCCTTCAATGAGCTGCAGAAACCCTAAAATTGAAATTTCTGTAGAAAATTGTGAAACCCTAGAAACCCTAGGGCCAAAAATATAAAATGCTCGGAAATGCAATCTGAGAGTTGTTGGAGGTGCGCTGAGGGAGGTCGTACACCCCTATGCAATTTTTAGCCCCAACGTTTCAGTAGAAGGTGTTGAAACACTCAAAAGGGAGAGGGTCGTACTGTTTTCTGGAAACCCTAGGAGGGTCGTACGGATTTCAGAAAAGAGGACAGCTGGCTTTGTAGGCTTGTGCAATGGCTTCTTCAAGACCTATGCTCTGATACCATGTTGAATTTTCACTATGTTAGGGTCAAGCATGAGGTTTATTTCATTTTAGCATTTACTTGAACCATAAAACAAATGCAGCTACACTATTTACAAGTGTTACAATAACCAAGATCACAAGAAGAAGTACCATGCACAAGAACACAAGAAATATCCTGGGAAACCCTTCTACTCAAGGGAAGAAAACCCAGCAATCCTTTGCTATATTCTCAAGAGAAGATCCTCCAACCATAAAACCCTAATGCACACAAGAGGGTGCTCTACCACCTTGAAACTTGTGCCCAAGAGAGGTGCGCACTTCAGCCCTAAAATGTACTTGTTGAAATTTCCAAATGATAAGTGACAAGTGTGTTTCCTCAATGGGGAAATCACCTTTATTTATACTAGACTGGACACAGCAAAAGTGGTGTCTATTGGCAAAACAGGGTCGACCTCAATAACTCAGAAAATAATTAATTATTACAATAAACATTAATTATATTTCACATATGGTGGGGCCGACTTGTACCCTTTACATCACAATTAGGGTTACAAGCAAATCTTACACTTAGACAATATAGCAAAGGATCCACACATCCACTAGTGCTCAACCATTAGGGACACGTCCACCTGTGCTCATCCACAGGGACGTCATACTCAACAGAATCATCTGGAGTACCACATCGTCTCAACTCTCACACAGAGGAGAACGATACACCCATCACATGGGCACACCCAACCACTGGGAAACGACTCAACTCTCTAGAGGAGAACGATGCCCCAAACACTAGGGGACGACTCAACTCTCACACAGAGGAGAACGATGCCCCATCATGTAGGTATCCCCAACACTAGGCTCCCTCTCAGGTCGACTCAATGCAGTCTCAGAGGAGAACATATCCTGGAGGATGTCTCACAACGTTGTAATCATCAACATTTTCTCGGTCTACATTTAGGTTGTTTATCTTCACGTTGTGTACAAAGCTAAGGTGCTCCAACACCTCTCTACAAAAGAAGTTAACAACCTATGAAAGCACCTTCAATGTGAATTTATGCAAGATGTGTGGTAGAGGTGCCATATATGTTCCACCATTCGAAAAGATTCAACCTATCTCGATTTTTAATTGCATGCAGATTAGAAAAACTCCATGTTCACTAATGTACTTGCTCAATTCACTTTGTACTTGAGCACACTCCTCTTCATCAAGAACCAACTTGCCTAATGCAAGCATATACCCACTTTGTACCTCTAGATCTATGTGTGGTTTTCTCCTAACCCCATCCCTAGGCATTGGTTGGGCCAACCAAGATGGAGAATAATATTTGGGTGTAAGGACATATGCCAAGGCATGGAGAGAACATTCAAATTATCCCACCTTTTGACCACATGATTATGAATATGATCATATAAGATTTCATCTCTCTACTTAATAATGTCTTTGATTTGACCTAGCATGCTATCCATCTACTCATACACGTCCCCAGTCACTCGTTGATCAATATCTACAAACCGAATCATATCATAAATGGAAATGGTGAACTATAAAATATACCTAACCTATGCCCAACTGACCATCAAGAATGGTGTCCACCTCTTGAAATTCATGTCTATTAGATGTGAATGCAAACTTGTCTTTCGAACCCTGCCATGAATCACTTGAAACTATACCAATGAATACATCTCCTACCCTCAACAAACTTCCCAAGGTGAGGCAATAGCTAGAAAATCTAGTCTTTGGAATCTTAAGTTGCTCCAACTTAGAGTGATTGTTGAAAATGTAGTGGGCATGACTATAATTGGTAATAAATTTTATCATTCTATTCCCTTTCTTGTACAATGCGTCAATCCATTTATATTAATGCTCCTTCAACTTAATAATAATCATGCATCCAGAATTTCAATGTGTGAACCAAACACCCAAACCAAAATATGTTAGGGTACATATCCTCAATGATTTCTCTCATTGCATTGCAATTAGCAGCATTAAAGGAAGACAACACCACTAGCAGACACACCAAGAATATTTATCAATGGCCTGCCTTTGACATTTTTCCAACCATCAGATACAATGGATACCCCATATTTGGTCCAATCATTTGTAAATTGTCCCAAAGCACTATATTTTGGCTCTTTCCTTGTCAAGTCCCGTGGTTTTGGCTTTGTCATACCCGAGGCTTTTGTATCTTTAAGGAGCATTGTTGATGGCTTGTACCATTTCATGCCAATAGGGTGAGTGAAAAACATTGAATGGTATGCCACATGCATAGAGAACCTTGAATACTTATGCATCTGCATCATCCCTACAACCTTGGTCAAGGGAATTTGATATTCTTCTACGCTACGAATGCATGGGAGAGAATCCACTAGCATGGGGGGATCGGGATCGACCATTGAACATTATATATGTGCCTAAGGCCTCAAATTCATCCTTTGATTTTATGGATTTGTTTTTTTTTTCCACCTCTTCCCTAATGTATTTTTTCTTATATTTTTCTAACACTTTATTGTAGGTTTTGACTCCTATACTCTTCTTTTCATCATTTGGCATAATCCCACAGAGATACTTCCCCACATGGGGATATGAGCCTGTGTAAATTGTGTTACAAGGGGGCATGTATATTTAGTGGTTCCACCTCATTTCCCTCCCTCATGCCTTGTCACAATTTTCCACGAGGGTGTTGAACTCTCTTTGGATTTATTTCATCATCACTAACAATTTCATCATCCCCTTCCATTTCTTCCTCCTCTCCATGGTATGGTCCAATGCCTACTTCTTCCTCCTTATCATTGGTATTTTGGTTTCCCAATAACACCATCATAATAAAAAATAGAACCACATTGGTAAAGCACATACCTATTATGCTTCTTGAGAATAATCCGTTGCCTGCAATAGAATGAGGGAGAAGGAGGAATGGGAAAGAGTAGGAGAATAGAATATTCAAGTATTTAACATAGAAAATATACAAGTGTACAACACATGGAAAAAACAAGCAAGAATGGGATTAGAGCCTACATCTTCAGTTCTCTAATGGTGATCGTATGTAACTATGGTAGCCTTCGATTGAATGTAACTATGGTAGCCTTCAATATCCCTTCTAAGCTTTCACAAATATGCTCCTCAACAACTAGCAAGAAGCTCACTCAAAACTCTAGCAAAGATGAGTTAAATGAGTGAAATGAATGATAGAAAGAGAGCAAATGGAGTGTAAGAGTGTTTTTAATCCATCAAGAAACCCTAGCTCGTATTTTCCCTATTGGCACCTTGCCTTGGTCCCCACAAGCAAAATAAAATGAGGCTCAAGTCTGTGGGAGTGTGCAAAGAGCACTCAATGAACGTTTTTAATGGCCACAGGAGTGCCCTGGAAGCAGCACTCTTAGAGCACTTCCCACAAAGCTAGGGAGCACCCCAAAACCCCCAGCAGCATGCTCCCTAAAAATGCTCTCAAGAAGGAGCAACCTAAAAGCATTCTTCCAAAAACACTTTAGGGGCACTCCCACTCGAAGCATGATTTGGGAGCAAAGCAGGGGGGTGCTCGCATGCAGATCAAATACAGACTACCCCTCCTCACATAGACAATGTGTACTAGCATATCCACCTTAGCTCCCATCTCAAGAGACTCTACTCCTTTAGGAAGATAGCAATTCTAGCCGAAATCTAAACTACTCCCAATGCTTTAGTCTGTCAAGCATGTTCCTTTTGTGATTTTGGCATATGTCCTTATTGCATATGTCGTTATTCAATCCCTGGAACCTATTACTTAAAATATATTAATCTAGTAGTTTTGGTCCTTCATCTATTAAACTTTCTGGGATAGCTTTTTCCTTGTATATTTTCTTTTTGATTCATTTTATATTTAAAAACAAAAAATCAGGATCAGAGGTCCTAGCAGTTGAAACTTGATTGTAGTTCCTACTTTACTTGTAGAATGAGAGTGATCATATTGGCTTTAATTAAGTTATTATGAGCTATCACAAGTTGTATTGTAGTTGTAAGGACATTAAAAGTTTATATTGATGTGGGTTGTGTTACCCCTCATTTTGTATGAGGCCTACACTTGTGAATTTTTTCACTACTCTTGTGATTTTCATCACAAAGACAGGTTTACAGGCTGATGGAGTTTTGGATGGCCTAAGGATGGCCTAAGGTTTATGGTTTCACTTGATGCCTTGGTTGATAGTTGACGACATGGTTGATGATATAATGGATGCCTTGATTGATATACTTGTTTAACATGGAGAAAAAGCATTGCACATGATGATCTAGCTTTCACATTGGTTAGAGGTGGATAGTACATGATGACACATATCTCCCTTGATGGAATACGCTAGCACCTTTSGGCATGTTTAACATTCAATCGGCATCTTGATTTAGTTGACATCATCATGTTAGAGAACACTTGGCACTTTGCTCCTTTCTTCCCCTTGGTTTCACACTCATTGGGAATGATTTAACATGGTATTAGCATAGTTAGAGGTTCATTGCTCTAACACCCTAGCTTTCATGGATGTTTTTCATGTGTGGATGGATGACTTATGATGTGGAGAATGGTTTTATGTAGATCCCTCCCCTTCTTTGGCTCATATGTGGAGGCATATGCACACTTGTTATCATTTCATGCATATTTTGATGAGATCATTCCACTTTCTTGATGAGTTGGTTGAATTTTTGGTGACTTGGCATATGATTAATGATTTGCTTGACTCATCCTTCCTTGGATCTAGCACTGTGAACATATGTTGAGGAAGCTTGAATGAAGTGCTCCACCTTATGAGGGCACCTTGCACACCTTCTCATGCATTATTGGTTCACACGTACCACTTTGAAGGAGTGCCTTGCACACATGTTGAGGTATACTATTATTATATTGGATTGAGGGGAGGCCACCCCTTCTTTCATGGAGTTGGTTGATGATATTCCACATGTGTTCTTCATAGAGTTGATGCCTTGTACCATGGACCCACTTGCTTGATACTTAATTTGAGGATGACATCCACCTTTTGAGGCCTCATTACTCACTCTTCCATGCCTTATTGGTATGACGTTTCTCTTGGAGGCCTCACACATGCTATCTTTAGCAGTTTGACTTGGCTCATGCCCTATGTTGAGGAAACATCCACCATAAAAAGGTTGCTTGAACTTAAAATTATGATCATGGAAGAGGACATCCACTTTCCTTGGAGTTTTATTGCACATTTACTCATATTTGGAGGAGGGCATCTCACTCAAAATCTCACACATGCCACCTTATGAGGTTTCTCACTTGGTTTTTACATATTTTGAGGAGGATGTCTCACCTTGGAGAGCTACTTGCCTACTCTTTGAGGGTTCTTGGAAGTTTCATCTTGGAGAGCTAAACATCCACATTGTTAGAGATCTAAGAGGTTTCAAACCCTAGATCTAGGGTTTTCATTGCCTATCTTGAGGAGGTGGTTATGGATTGCTACACTTTGAGGCCTTTAGAGGCTAGATGTTGGATCTTTGACACATCTTATGCCCTCTTTGATGGAGTTGTCACACTTTCATGGGGTCATTTTGGTTGGAGACTTGTACATGTGGCTTGACCACCTTGTTATTTTATGTATTGTTGCTTAGTAGTCGGAGGATATTGTTTATTTACTCCTCCCTAGGCTAGATCTTGGGTTTTGACCTTGGATATTGTTATTTTATTGTAGATGAAGATGAAGCTCAAACCTATATAAGGGTTTCCTCTCTTCATCATTTATCATGGTTGGGATTTTGGAGTTTCCCCTCCTTAGAGTTTGTTATCTCCGGATATGTTGGGATAACTAAAGGATTTTTTCACTTGTGATTTTATGTGAATTAAGTCAATAGATAGTGTTATTTCTTGGTATATTTTGGTAAATGCTCTATTTGAGAGGCAATAGTTGTATGTTATCACTGTTTTGCTTGAATAATTGTGAACCCCTAAGGAAGGATTAAGAGTGGTTATCCCTTTCCCTTGTTACATCTACCTTGATTTTTTGAAGCATACAAGGATAAGATTAGGGATTGTGAGAGGACATCCCCCTAACCTTATCTTTGAGGTCAAAAACCTAGGGTTTATGAGAGGATAAACTTTAGGGTTTGACCTAATTCTATCCATTGTCCTTGCTAGACACTAGAAAAGGAGTGGGACGACACCTAGGGTTTATAAGAGAATAAACTTTAGGTGCTCTTCCTTTGAGGTTTGACCTAGGCTTATGAGGGGATAATCCTAGGCCTTCAAACCTTCATCTCTTCTCTTGCTTAGCCTCCTTTATGATGATTGCATTGACTCCATTTTCCCAAGAAGAAAACGGCACTAGTCTTCATGTTTGCAAGTGATGATTATAACCCTAGCTTAGCTAAAACTCTCTCTTTCTCTTAAAGCAACTTGATAACTAGGTATCTCACCTCATTGTCACACTAATTCTAACTCAACGCTTGGCAAACTAAGTAAACTTGTTGCTGCTGTTATAAATGTTTGCTACACCCATTAGGGCTTGGTTGGATTGCTGATAACCTACTTAATATTATGGATTAAGAAGGCTAAAATCATTGTTGGACACTTGGATCTTATTCCACTCATTAAAGTTTATATTTTAAGATTTTATTTACTAATTTTGAGGGCTGATTTCTTGCTGCTGTTGCAAAACATTCTTTGCTGATATAACATTATTTACTGCTGCAAATTTTACTACAATGGCCCTTTTACTTGATAGCTAGTGTTCTAGAGGTGATTGTTCATTTGTTAGACTTGGTAATTGTCATTTATTGCATTGGAAGACTTATGTCACACACATCAACTAATTACCTTGTCTAAACTCTTCCTAACCTTTCACTTTTCCCTAGACTTAGCCTATCCTTTGAGATGACCAAGATATGGGGCCATAGGCTTGGCTAATCTTGCTATAGGATCCCTTGAGGTCATCAGGGAAGTCTCCCTTGTGTTGGACCCGTCCTTCACTAAAACAAGGGAAGCACTTTCCTAGGTGACAATGGCATCTACTTCCAATTGTTACGCAAGTTTAGCATCTTGTGAAGGCTTTGCACAAATGCCAAATTTTGTGATAATGGGCCTGTTGACTCCATTTTCCCTTGTTGGATTGGCACTAATCTCTTGATACCTCAATCACTCTTTCACTTCTTAAAAAACTACAAAAACATTGTTTTACTAGAGCTATCTCTTCACATCACCTTTGAGCTTCATTGACTATAGATTTAGTAATCCTAATTAGGGATACCCCACTTGAGCTGGAGAAGAGCCGACCTAAAGTGAGAGAATATATTGCTTAGATGATAGTGGTGACCATCCAAGTAGTTCCCTCTTGGGTTGCACCTTGTGGATTGGGGCTTTTATCATTAATTGCAAGTTGGGAGGTAAAAGATTGCATGTTACAACACTATAGAAAGAGTAGTTTAAAAACTTAAAGAAATTTACATAGACATGGAAGGATCAAGCAAGATTTTAACTTATTAGAAACCACATTATATGTCTTACATGCAAAATTAGATTTCTTGAAAAAGCATGGAATATGCAAGCAAAAGACACAAGAAATGTTTCAGGTACCAGACCTGTTGTGTCTCAAACAATGCAGAGAGATTGAGACCTTGAGATAGTGTTATCAACTCAAATGCATTCATCATTGAAGGACCAAGTTCTTTTGCTTCTCTCTGCTCACTTACATATTGGTCCTGCAAAACCATAAAATCTACTTTACATTGTCTGATGCCCAAATAGCAATAGATTAACATTATTGTTGTCAATTATTAATACAATCCAATGTTTTGGATCAAAAAAGAAAAACTATAATCTGAAGAATTGCACATGATCTCTCAATCTATTTAAAATGGCCTTCCTAGGTTCAATTAAATATAGAATACACAACCAAAAAAAAAGAGTCAAGAATTACCAACTTAATACCAAAAGCATAGTGGAGAACTCAATGAAAAGATACAATGGACAGTAACTACAACCTGTAAGGCTGTAGCACATAAAGTTGAGCTTCAAAACAGCCCTTCCTCCATTGCATTCTGATCTAAAATTTGATAGACTTCCTTCCTTTATGTCTTTTAACAGAGCTTAATTTGTTCCTACAACTGCAAAAATGGATTCTAGGTGCCAGCAAAGCTTTTATTTTTCATGCATTTTTTCTTCTTTACACTAAGGAAATTATATGCGATATGACAAGAAAAATTAAAAGCAAAGAGATCTTAACCAACCTCAGAATCATCAAAAACTGCTTGCACATCATCCAAGTTAACATCATCATCTTCATAAAGCCTGACAGGTACATAATTCTTTCTGAACCAATCATCTTCCCGGATACCACTGACTTTTATGCGCTGAAGAAGATAAAGAACTAATCTGTGTGATGAAACAAAATTTTGCAACCAGGTTTTTTGGAAACTTGAAGTGCAAGAACAAAATCTGAAACAATTTCAAATTCATGACAAATCAACAATTATGCCAAGAAACTTACAGTCTGTGGGTCTGGATCAAGAATTCTAGAAATCAAAGACTTGGCACCAGGGGAAAACCATGTTGGGCATGAGAAGTCTGCCTCATTGATCTACAACATTTTCTCATGTCAATCAAGTATTAGATGTACATGGCGTATAAATAATCTCTGCTGAGAAAAATAAGGCTGCAAACCTATTTGTATTTGAATTTTGAACCATAAAATGTAAATTGAAGATCTCAATAGATCATGCTTGAGAGAATTAACAATGGCAGCACCGAAGGAATCTGCACTCTAGCACACAGTTTCTCTTGCCAGGTCGCACTGCTACAAGTTAATGAGTCGTGACTGAATAAGGCTTAATCTTGGGTCTAGGAGTGTAAGTGTCACTGTCTTGCTACATAAGCATATCCTCTTTCAACAATGCACAAGAAGAAAATCGGGTGCATCTTTGTCATAAGACTATCTTAGAGATGAATCATCTAGCTATAATTCTTCGACTGTGAGATGCTGGGTAGTGCAAAAGAAAAGTGTGGGACACTGCCATATATATAAGCTGCAATGGCTTAATGATGAGAACTAGTTGACCCATATTAATGCCAAAAACAAATTCCAATTCTATAACTCATACAGGAGTGCTAAAGCTAGCTTTCATCTACTTATAAAATCACTTGCATCTTCTAGCTTAATTTTTGAGTCTTCCATGCATCTTACGTCACTATTTTCCACATTGCTCTTCATCTTCGCAAGCTTCAATTTTTCTTTCGCGGGATAGATAAGAAGGGAATTTGTAAGAACATACCTTTCTATATAGACTTGTTAGGTCATCCTCGTCAAATGGAAGAAATCCCGCCATTAAAACATAAAGAATGACTCCACAAGACCACACATCAGCTAATGCACCATCATATCCCTTGTGGCTAAGAACCTAACATAAAAGAGAAAACATTAAGTAAAACAACAAATAAAATATCAAATTATTTAGCTTTGCACCATCATTTTTTACACCTGTTAATCTTAATGTGAAAATCTTTTCAGAGGATATGTCTGTTAGAAAAACATGCCCTTTTATTAAGCACGCTGAAAAACCCAAGGTTTCATTTGATTGATCCACATGTTTCTATAATAAATCTTCAGTAAAGCTTGCCCAGTTGTTTGAACTATCTCAAGTAGCCAAGTCCTTTGACTTAATATACAGAATGGCCAGAACTAGTTAATGATGTAACTCCACAGTAAAATATGCACAGCACTGCGAGGCAATAACTTTCTAAGGGCTAAGTCACACTGATATGGATACAGGTACAGACATGGATATGAAAAAAATTTAAAAAAGTTTGGATATGATATGACTTGGATATGGCATATATATATATAT